>BLFO01003001.1:601074-611074 GCA_014634245.1 Montipora cactus | reverse complement strand
AAATATAATTAGGATCTTCGATGTCAGGCCTACGCATAATTTAATCCAAAATTTGATTGGTTATCTCGAAAAAAAAGGTATTTTGTGCACTGCCAAGGCCAAAAAAAAAAAGACAGAAAAAAACATGAAACAAAAAGACTTGTCGAGTTTTGTAACCATCTCCATGTATTAACTATGATTTCATGCAAATGTCACTGTGAAATTATCGGGTTTGCTTTGGCGTGCTTGACATTGCTTTTCCCTTACTCATGCATGCGCAGAAAATTCCGCATACGACAATGAAATAATGAAGAATTCACAGTTTCAAAAGCAACAAAATACCAAAGGTGAAATATTCAATCGGGCGTATTACTAGTTATATAACGTCATGAATTGATGAAAGAAGGAAGAATAAATAAATCTATTTCTGAATTACTAAGTAATAGGCAAATATCTTAGTAGAGCTAGTAAAGAGATGTTGCCAGAAATAATAAAGGAAAGAGAAAAAAATCATTAGGGACTACTCGCTGACTACTCAGGAAAAATTATCGTTTTCACCACAAACTGTGCTTTTGGCTAAAATAGCATTGACACTCTACGATTGTATATCCGGTGAACAAAACGTTTTCTAAGGTAGCAGTGATCCTCGCAATTATCTGGACAATTTAAGCAATTGTCTTTTACAGGTATATATAGAAAAAAGGTCAAGCGGCTTCAACGGAACTGAACCCTATGATCTCTGCGATGCTGGTTGGGGTTGGAAGAAGATATCTTTCGCCTATAACTCGCACTTCAAACATACAATATCTTTCATTCATCAGTCCTTTCACGAAAACGCCTCCATGAGCCAAACAAAATGACCTGTTCCCAACTGAGTGGCTTCACAGCCAAGTTCCACCGGTATCGCGCGGCGGTCACGGGTTTGAATCCCATTGATCAAGCCGCCTGAATTTTTTAGGAGTCTTTGAAAGATTCATCTATCTTTGTTTCTATTCCTATCTATCTAATAAACTCAGCAAGTTAACCATGTTACAGCAACAACGTCTGCAGAATAAAGAAGTAGGGTTGGAGATAGTTCGTCAATCTTGGGTAGTAATGATTGCGCGTTTTATCAAAGTTGGAAGTGTTCGCTTTATTGATTGATTATCCTCTTTTTCAGAGTCTTAAGTTCGCTGGACTTGACTTTAGAACCTTTCCTATAAATCCAGTTACACGATAATTCGCCCCTTTTGTTGAAGGTGAACAAGATAGAATAATCGCGAAATACTTCACGTACCACTAAGTTATATTTTGAAGTGAAGTTGCCATTGCCATTGTCCTTGCTAAGACTCCCTATTATTGTTTTGTGGTGTTGTTGTTGCCGTAGCCGCGCCGTTTCTTAAACTCCTAAAGAAACGATGACAAATGCGGCAACGACAACGCCAGAAAGCAAGAATATGGTTGGTTGAGGGGGTTGGCACTTCATTACGGAAAGACAATGTTTGCTAAGGAAGCCTTTTAGTCAAAGAGCCGTACAAAAAGGTTGCATGGATGGTTCTATGAAGTATCTTTTTCAATGGGCAATCTTGCATCACTTCAATTAGAAGGTGCATGCGCAATTACTCCCAGTCCTCTGCGGTGCGTTTAAGTGAAAAACATGCAAAAACTCTCAGGAAACAAAAGGAAGAGGCGGTTCCATCATTTTTCTGATATTTTGAAACGTGTATCAAAGGTGGGCCTTATGAGGCCATAGTTTTTCAGAAATAGATATATTTTAAATCCTTGCTTCAGATTTTATTGGAATGTTGTCATATTGTTGTTTTAAAAATTTGCTGTAGTGATCTCCTTTTTGTCCCAAGAACCTTGATTGAGCTGACGTTTGTCGCTCTAGAATGAAACGCCTAAGGCGTACACTACTTTCTTCGCTCATGTTAAAAGATTGTTAAAGAGCAAGGTATCGGAAAGTATTATTCGAGTCTTGAAGCGAACCGATCCAGGGAGCTTTTGTTTCCCCGCAATTAACCTGCAGGGGCTCACTTGTTGAAACTCGAGTTCCGAAGCTATTCGTGCGTATTTCGGCTGCTATTAAATCACTATGTCTTGAAAAGGAAGACATCTTAAGGCATGAAACTCTGGGTGCTTTTTTCGTGGTCTAAGGAACATGTAACGGATTAGCTATTCCAAGAAAGCACGTGAGGGAGAGGTTCTTGAGAGGGAATTTTCGAAGCTACCATGTAAATGATTTCCATTTACCAAGGGATGCGATAAACAAAAAAGACAAGTGGTCGTCGCACTCATCTGGACAATTTAAACAAATGCCTCTTTTTGACACCTGAAAAATGCAGGTGGCTCCAACGGGATCCGAACATATGACCTCTACGATGCCGGTAGAGTGCTCAACCAATTGATGACTACAGCCACTCATTTGAACACCACATGAATTTTTCAGCTGTCTATAACGAGACAATTGCTTAAATTGTCCAGATAAATGAGAGGATCACTTCTCTCTTTCGTCTTTAACCCGCACTTCAAATATGCATTTATTTCAGATACCATAAAGATAACCGGAGACCTGGGAGTAGATAGTGTGCTAAGGGCTGAGTCTTTGGCGCTCAGAAGTGATCAGCATGTCCTCATTTGGTGTCTACTATAAGAGACAATTGCTTAAATTGTCCAGAAGATCACTTCTCTCTTTCGTCTTTAACCCGCACTTCAAATATATACTCATTTGAGATACGATAAAGATACTCGGAGATTAAGGTGTAGATAGTGGGATGAGGGCTGTCTTTGACTTCCAGGAGTAATCAGCATGTAGACTCTCCTCATTATCTCAAAAAAATGCCCGTCCGACAAGTATTGAGAAGGGAGATAATTATCAGCTTGATTACCCAACAAAGAAATCTATGGTACTAGTTAGGAGAATGAACGTTTCGTTCCTGGGAATAAAAGGGTTAACAAAGGAAATAGAAGAAGACAAGAAATTCTCCTTACCCTAACTACCTGACCGTGGGGATAAACGTTTTGCTTCCTTACGGAAAATGACGGTATGAGCCTTGAACTCGGGTTGAAAGATGTTTCTATGGTAATCCTCATGTAAGAGCATATCAGGACCCACTTAAACTCGCTGCTCCCGATAAGTAGAATACACCGATCAAACTCTCTTGTCAAATTAATTTAATTCGTAAACAAAACACTATATTTACACAAAGCAAAGTAATTGAGAAACTTCGTTGATAAAGAAAATCTTTGAAAATTGCATAAAAAGGATGAAAACGCAGGTATAAATAAATACAGCTTATATACAGTAAAGAACCATTTCAGCGAACACTTAGTCTAGATAAATTTACCTTACAAGAATATTGTCCAGTTATTCAGTGAACCTGAATGAGAAACGCTGCAGCAATCTATGCAGCTTAATAGACCTAACAACATTTCAATGTGTTTTTGATGCATCAATTAAACCAATGAATTCAGACAAGCATTTGCCTTAAATAGTTTCCACTAAAATGTATTTGTTATGAACACGTAAATAAATTTATTTTACAAGAATCTTGTCAGAGTAGTCAACCTGAATATAAAAAGCTGCAACATTTTTTGCAGCTTGAAAGATCTGGCAACGTTAATTAATGTGTTGTTGATACATAAATGAAAGCACCGAATTGAAACTAGCATTTGCCTTTAATAATTTCTTCTAAAATTCATTTGTTATTTTGCTCTCACATATTCAGGAGCACTGTTCTCCAAAGAAACGTAGAATTTTCACCAAAAAAGGTAGTTCACAAAAACACTAGTTCAGAAATTATTTAGATATCATCACAGTAACTTGTAAATAGCCATCATGTACAGACACATTCTTAATTTGTATGAACAAGTGACTACAGAGTACCTCAATTACACTCACAATAGACTTTAATCGCTTGTCAATTTTGTTTTGTAATCGTGTAAACGGAAGCCGTATCCGTAAAGAAAAAGTTCCGTTTTCAAACGAAAACGGATACGTGGGGACGGGGCCTAAGTAATTGAAGTTTAAAGCCTTGATTTCAAAACGACACTTGTTTTAATTTAACTGACGCTTTGCTATTTAATGGTCTGCCATTACTAACTTTAAAATCTTGAGAGAGCTGGATCGAGGAGAAAATTACGTCAAAGACTCACAAGTGTACGTGGCGGAATTAATATGCAGAAGGGGAGTTTCGGGCTTTTAGACTTTTAAACTTGTGTTTTGCATATGTAATAAGCTGCATTTACACGCAGAAATTTTAAACTAGTGAGCAAATGACATCATTTACACCTAGATCCAACCCGCTGACGTCCAATCGGTCAGTTTTGACCGTAATTAATGGCGGACCGCTAAATTCAAAAGTTTTGCCAGTCAGGGGTTCACCAAACACACTTTAAAACACTAAAGAAAAAAATAATTTGACCTTTCTTCCAGAGTAGCACTTTAACTGAACGTCACATGTCTCCAGAGACAAACTGGGTGTCTTTCTCTGTATGTAACCCTTACGTCCTAGTAACGCACTAGCAAAAAAGTAACTTTTAACCTTTCCGTGCATATTTACCAACAAACTAGGGGTGGGGAGGTGGAGTGAGATAGTGGTCAAAATTCAAAAACAACGCCGTGAACTCAAAAAGACAATATCGTGGGTCATGAGATCCTTTCATATAAAAGACTGTGCAAGGAATTAACTTAAAGTTTCGTCGGCGTCGACGTAAATACTGAAACATTTAGAAAGAACATCACGCTCATCATATAAGTTTAATGCGAGGGTCTAAACTAGGAAGAGGATCACCAATGGAGTCGTCACGCAAATAAAAAGGAATGAGGGAGGTGTATGCTGCGAGGGCCTGGGAAAGTGGAGTAGCACCCTCAGCACCAATGGAGTTGCCAGACAATTCCAAAGTAGTAAGGGAGGTGTTTAATGCGAGGGCCTGGGAAAGTGAAGTAGCACCCTCATCACCAATGGAGTTGCCAGACAAATTCAAAGTAGTAAGGGAGGTGTTTACTGCGAGTGTCTGGGAAAATGAAGTAGCACCTTCAGCACCAATGGAGTTGTGAGACAAATTCAAAGTAGTAAGGGAGGTGTTTACTGCGAGGGCCTGGGAAAGTGAAGTAGCACCCTCAGCACCAATGGAGTTGTCAAACAAATGCAAAGTAGTAAGGGAGGTGTTTACTGCGAGGGCCTGGGAAAGTGAAGTAGCACCTTCAGCACCAATGGAGTTGCGAGACAAATGCAAAGTAGTTAGAGAGGTGTTTACTGCGAGGGCCTTGGAAAGTGAAGTAGCACCCCCAGCACCAATGGAGTTGTCAAACAATTCCAAAGTAGTAAGGGAGGTGTTTAATGCGAGGGCCTGGGAAAGTGAGGTAGCACCCTCAGCACCAATGGAGTTCCAACTCAAATCCAAAGTAGTAAGGGAGGTGTTTAATGCGAGGGCCTCGGAAAGTGAAGTAGCACCCTCAGCACCAATGGAGTTGCCAGACAAATGCAAAGTAGTAAGGGAGGTGTTTACTCCGAGGGCCTGGGAAAGTGAAGTAGCACCCTCGGCACCAATGGAGTTGTGAGACAAATTCAAAGTAGTAAGGGAGGTGTTTACTGCGACGGCCTGGGAAAGTGAAGTAGCACCCTCGGCACCAATGAAGTTGTGAGACAAATGCAAAGTAGTAAGGGAGGTGTTTACTGCGACGGCCTGGGAAAGTGAAGTAGCACCCTCAGCACCAATGAATGTCGAAGACAATTTCAAAGTAGTAAGAGAGGTGTTTACTGCGAGGGCCTTGGAAAGTGAAGTAGCACCCTCAGCGCCAATAAAGGTCGAGGACAATTTCAAAGTAGTAAGAGAGGTGTTTACTGCGAGGGCCTTGGAAAGTGAAGTAGCACCCTCAGCATCAATGGAGTTGTGAGTTAAGTCCAAAGTAGTAAGGGAGGTGTTTAATGCGAGGACCTGGGAAAGTGAAGTAGCACCCTCAGCACCAATGGAGTTGTGAGACAAATGCAAAGTAGTAAGGGAGGTGTTTAATGCGAGGGCCTGGGAAAGTGAAGTAGCACCCTCAGCACCAATGGAGTTGTTAGACAAATTCAAAGTCGTAAGGGAGGTGTTTACTGCGAGGGCCTCGGAAAGTGAAGTAGCACCCTCAGCACCAATGGAATTGTCAGACAAATCCAAAGTAGTAAGGGAGGCGTTTACTGCTAGGGCCTGGAAAAGTAAAGTAACACCCTCAGCACCAATGGAGTTGCCAGACAAATGCAAAGTAGTAAGAGAGGTGTTTACTGCGAGGGCCTTGGAAAGTGAAGTAGCACCCTCAGCACCAATGGAGTTGTGAGTTAAGTCCAAAGTAGTAAGGGAGGTGTTTAATGCGAGGACCTGGGAAAGTGAAGTAGTACCCTCAGCACCAATGGAGTTGCCAGACAAATGCAAAGCAGTAAGGGAGGTGTTTACTGCGAGGGCCTGGGAAAGTGAAGTAGCACCCTCAGCACCAATGCGGTTGTGAGACAAATGCAAAGTAGTAAGGGAGGTGTTTACTGCGAGGACCTGGGAAAAGGCAGCAATCTGAATACCGGATGCCAAGTTTAATACAATTTTCGTCAAATGAAGGCTCTTACCAAAGGCATAAACTAACTTAGTATATAGGTTTTCCGAGCAAGTTTTACATTCCTTCATGACGTCGAAAGCCAACGTCAGGTATGAGTTCCGGTTAGCCGGAGATCTGCTGTCGGTCACACTCGCAAGTGAGGCAATATCATTTACAATCGACACTGCCGTTTCCTCGGATTGGGATGCTATGATTCCACTCATGAACATGAAAACTTGCTTTAGTTGATGAAAACATCTTTCCTCGGTCAGAACTGACTTCTTGTCAATTGCTCCATCAAGGATGGAAAACGCAAGATATAGGCCGGAAAAGAATTCTTGAAAACTCTTGTGAAAAAAACTGTAACGGAAACAAGGAGTCCTCTTCCTACCGCCAGCCTGAATGGAGAGAAAGCCAAATTTAATGAACAGACTTTCCTTGAAATTCCCTTCGACGTCTTCGAAATGCAGCTCTCGTTTACGAAGAGATTCTTGCGCCATTCTCCCTAGGGTCATCAGTTCCTTTTTGTAAACTGAAAGAAGGTCTTTACCACTACTTGGTAAGTGGTTCTTGATTTCGTATCGTCTTAAAACGAAAAGAACAATCTCTAGGTACAGTTGTGTTGTGTTGTTTGGTAGAACGCCGCCAAAATCTTCGAAAAGCACACAGAGCAGAAGTGTATTTAAAGGATTTTTTGTTAGTTCTTGAAAAGGCCCTTTAAAATCATAATACAGATACAGATCTTCTATCAGCTTCTCTGCCATTTGTCCTGCGTGTCGAAAATACTTCCTTATAAAACACTTGGCATCACTGCTCGTAAATCCCACAATCTCCAAGAGTGTGTCCGAGTAAGGTCTTACTTTATTTCCTGCTTCGGGACGAGAAGTAAGAACAATGTGACAACCAGGGAGCTGTTTTCTCTGAATCAGACTAAGATACACAGCCAACTTTTGAGGGTCCGCCTCATCTAACCCATCGAGCACTAACAGAACTTTGGAAGGGTTTTCTCGCACGAAACGGAAAAACGTTTCTTTCAACTCTGGGTCAATTTCTTCTGGCAGAATTTGATCGCCAATAGCTTCCCAGATGCTAGATTCAATTTCACGACATCTGAGGAGCAGGAGCACCTTTACTCTTGGGAAAGACTCGTCCCATTCGCGGTCTTGTTTAGTTGCCCAATCATATGCTAGCTTTTGACAGTAGGTCGTCTTTCCCATGCCGGGTTCGCCCTCAATCAGGACAATCCGTGGGTGTTGGCAATCTTGGTGTGATGTAAAAATACTTGTCATGTTAGTGATGTCTTTGGTCGGCGTTCCGCGTGTCTTTTCCTTTGCGACTATCCTAAGTCTGGTGAAAATGTTCTCTAGTTGGAAGCTGAACCCTTCACACCAAGGAACTGGAACAACCACCCCTTCACGCTTTTGGTAAATTTGTCTTATCCATTCTATGATATAACTTTGACAGGAAGAACTAGCTGCAAAACAAACAAACACCAAAAAAATAGGGTCAATTTAGAAGGAGTGTCAAGTATTTATGAGTCAATGTGTCAATGAGTCAATGAGTCATGAGTCAATGAGTCAACAAGTTAGCGCAGTTAATTAAACCATAAAATGAAAGCTAAAATTTCAGAAAGTGCTTAGGCCTAATCACTGAAACGAGAGCTTAGGCTTAATCAACAAATTATTGCTATATTGACTGTGAGTCCATTGACTCATTGACTCATTGACTCATTGACTCCTTTTACTCATAAAACATGCGTTCTCATTTAGAAGTTGACTGACTCAGATTTACTATAGCTTTTTCTAATTTCCTTTTTTCAGCACTGAGAGACGATTTCCAATTTTAAAGCCAAAATCCATCTTTTGCCTTTGGTAGACTATCATTGTTCTACCTATTTCCTAGCTAATCCGATTTTTGATCTTGTTAATGAATTTAGAGGTTTCACTGGTGTACAGGCGCTCTTGGCTGATTTTTTGTTTATGTATCGGCGGTTTTAAAGTCATTTCTGGTACGCAACAGTTTCTAAATGTATGTGCTGTTTTATCCACGTAAAAAAACGTTTGTTTTCATACAAAAAATTACCACAAAATGTTTTCTCTTGCCGTGGATGAGTCTTAGGCTTGCGTATCACAGTGCTTAGTGGTAAGAACTAAAACGAACCAGAGTTGACATAAAATTAACACAATATTGTAGGAATAAGAATATATTTAAATTGAAATGGAGTGACGATTATATTAAAGTAATAAATCCATTTTAAAACCACGCGGGGCAGAGCAAAAACGGTCATTTATATAAAAAGCCCATTTATTCTTAACACATTTTTTAGTATAATGTTATGGACATCCTGATTTTTACGAGTGAATGATTTTCTTTTTCGCGTCGATATCCAATATGGTCAATTTCCCGTAAGGTCATATATACCTTCTGTTCGATGAGAAGCCACAGAAGAAGATGGAAAGCTTTCACTTGTAAATATGATCTGAGTTTGTTCCTTGACAGAAACATCTGAAAAAATCACATACAACAAACCATACATGACTTTACAGTAAGTTGGCATTCGAATAAATGATAAACGGCATGCACAATACGAGCTTATTTGAATCGTAATCTCATTAGTTCTTGTTCAACAACTCTTATCAGCAGCGAGCCATTTGATTGACCCTTTTAGGGAGTCTTCTAACTAGACAGTATGCACCTAAACTATTTACTGTTCGCAACTCACACGATACATAAAACGAACGTGTCTACAATCATAGACAAAACCGTTGAGAAGGGCAGCACTTTTGACGTCTTCATTGCTTCTCTTCCCTCCCCCATATTCAATGTTGTGCAAAACGGAATGGTTTTAGTAGGAAATTGTGGGTCACCTCGCAGCTCTTACAAGGTCTCACCTGATTGGAGACCACCCTTGAGGTTTAACAAAACAACAAATAACAGAAACAATGGACCCTAGGCCTAAAACAAAAGGGCTGCAACTCTATCCTCTAGGGTCCATTGTTTCTGTTATTTGTTAGGGTTAGGGTTAGGGTGGCTATATAAGAGAAGATGACACTATTTCTTTTGCACTTTAACAGAAGCGGGTTGAAGTACAGCTCTGGTAGGGTTCATTTGCATAACCTTCCCAACTACTTTTGTCTGTGATTGTCTGAAAATTCTGGGTGTGGTCTTAAATTGGAAATACTACTTTTTTGTTAGCGTTTACAGTTCCTTTGAAAAACAAACACAGTAAGTGCTTGCTTTAACATTTAAACGTTTTTTGCCATGTCATCATGAATTTTAGGCTTTTATCTGGTAAAGTGGGAGGCGCGATGGCCTCATGGTTAGAGTGCTCGACTCCGGAGCGAGTGGTCCGGGTTCGGGTCCTGGCCGGGGACATTGTGCTGTGTTCTTGAGCAAGACACTTTACTCCCACGGTGCCTCTCTTCACCCAGGTGTATAAATGGGTACCGGCGTAATGCTGGGGGTAACCCTGCG
>BLFO01003001.1:595980-600999 GCA_014634245.1 Montipora cactus | reverse complement strand
CTTAATGCTACGGAAACCGGGTATAAGCACCAGCGTGTTGGGTCATTGGCTCGGAAAGCGCTTACCATCTGGTTAAAAAGAAGGCAAGTTTAAACTTCCATACATGTGTTAGGATGTCTTGTTGCAAGTGTTTCAATGATATTAAATTGTAGAGCAAATAACATGATGAAAATTCCTTCGTGAATTAACGAAAAGGGGAGGAGTCGAAAAGATACTTAATTAAAGCCAAAAAGCTGGTCTTTAAAGGTCAAACGATTTCACGGACTTTAACACTTAAAATGGCAGTTCCACTTTGCCAAGTGGAGAGCAGCGCCTTTTAAAAATGTCATGTTCATTTCAAACAAAGTCACATTAAATTAAAAGTGATTACTGTTTTGCGCCAATAGCATGAGTAGGATGGCCTGTCAATCATTGACCTATTTTGGGAAAGTAATCAACAGGTATTGAACATTACTCCATGACATTACTCCATAAGAAAATGCGAAATATATGCCCAATGAATGTGATATTTTGCAACAATGACGTAGTTACATGTAAAGCATACTGGAATACGTACAATTGTGTCTCTAATTATGGACAAAAGTTATTGTATCTACTTATTTTCAACATTACTCCATTGAAACCATGTATACACAAAGGTTAATTAGATACGTTATTTCAATTCAAGCTCTCTTTATGGAGTAATGTTGTAATTACTGGGTTGCCAGTATGGCAATCCAGTCGGAAAGTCGGTGGGATTTGTTCGTTTTTTTTTATTTTTTATTATTTTTATTTTTTTTTCGTGTGGGTAAAAGTCTTGCCTGTCACTCCCCTGCTAAGTGGTGTCTTTGTGCATAGAGCCTTCTGCGCGTATTTTCTTAGGATCGAGAGGGAAGTGGGAAATGCGTAGATTTCTCTGGTGGACACAGTAGAACGATTAACTTAACCGGCAATGGCGTCGAAAGTCATGTAACGCGAATGGCGTTTCAGTGGATCTTTGAACAAAATATACCCTTATGAGCTCAATAATGGCAAGTCAATTGGATACTGAAGAAGACAGGCGGTGGAATCTTAAAAGCGACGAGTAATGGACTTCGACAACAATCTGTCGCCCGTCGAGCCGAAAATCAAAGTGAGTTGTATTTCTAATATTTTACCAAGTGTGCTGTTATCTAGAACACTGAAACCAAATGGAAAATTCTCTGGTAACTTATGGGTTCAACAAAGACAGAGAACGAATCGAACACCTTAAGTGGATCTGTGATCAACTCTGCACAGTCCTCAGGTAAAAAAAATAATTGTTCAGGTAAAAAAAAGATAATTGGAAATGTGACAGCTAAGAATTATTTGAAAGAAAGCTTGTCGTCTATTTTGTGCTTCATTATTCAAGGAAAAGGTTCTTCAAGGAAACGGTTTGACCCTGAAATTTTAGTTTGTTGTGATACTGCACATATTTGACACGATTGAGATTTTTCTCTTCACGCACGAAATGACATAGAAGGGGTTTTTGCCTCTAATAGCAAATATGTTGTTTGTTTCAAAAAATTGTTCGCTGTAAAAGGTGGCCTTTATGAATTCATCATGTTTTATAACATAAGAGCTTAACTGTATAGTTTTTATGGCAATAGTAAAGCATTTTCGTGTCAAAATGAGGTTAGCGTCTTTCTGTTGTGCTAACTTAATTAAATACAAATATACATTCTGCCTCGTGAGTTTGTTATCCTCGTTAACCAGCAATGGCGTCGAAAGTCATTGCAACGCGAATAGCGTTTTAGTGCATCTTATGTTGTTTGTTTCAATACAATGTTTCGCTGGAAAAGGATTCTGTGATATTTTGTGCCTTTGTGAATTATAATATCATGTTGTGTATTGAATTTTCGAGCTTAAGGTTGAAATGTGATACGGGAGGATATTTTTAGTATTGCCTTGTAAGCAGGGAAGGTTCACGAAAATAAATGCTCTCGTGGAGCTCAAGAAGGAAACGTCAATTGGATGAACAAGACAGGCGATGATGATCTGGAATCTTAAAAGCAACGAGTAATGGACTTCGACAACAATCTTTCGCCTGTCGAGCTGAAATCAAAGTGAGCTGTATCTCCAATATTTTATCACGAATGTAGTGTTATGTACAACACTGAAACCAAATGGAAAATTATCTGGTAACTTATGGGTTCAACAAAGTCAGGTAAAAAAATAATAATTGAAAATGTAACAGTCAAGAATTATTTAAAACAAAGATTGTCGACAATTTTGTACATCGTTATTCAAGGAGAAGGTTCTTCAGGAAAGGGTTTGAACCTGAAATTTATTTTGTCGCGTACATGGTAATTTGACACAATTGATTGCACGCAATGAAATAGGAAAAGGTTTTTGCCTCTAATAGCAAGTATGTTGTTTGTTTCAATAAAATGTTTCGCTGGAAAAAGATTCTGTGATATTTTCTGCCTTTGTGAATTATAATATCATGTTGTGTATTGAATTTTCGAGCTTAAGGTTGAAATGTGATACTGGAGGATATTTTTAGTATTGCTCTGTGAGCAGGAATGATTCACGAAAATAAACAGGTCTGTTGGAAGCGTGCTTGAGTTTCAACAAAATGAGCACCAAAATCAGCAAAAAATTGTGACGCCGATGAATAATAAAGTGGCTGCTATTTCAAAATGATGGAATTACCTGGTGATAAATAAACTCGTCTTGGAGAGTAAATTTTTGACTTTGCACAAACAATGGTCAACCTCAACAGTTTGGGCGATTGTGATCTTTGTTTTGAATTCGCTCATTTCTTGTCAAACTTTATAACACTTGACAGAAAAAAAGAAACTTACGAAAACCCGGTATCTTGCCATCATTTGACACAGATGCTTCACTGTTTGGCAAGTAAACATGCCGCGGTAACTTAATCACGGCACCCCCTGAATTCCGGCCATGTCACTTTCGATTTTGCGATTTATTTGTGCAGCTAAAAGTACAATAACAAAATTGAACGTAGCAAAAATCTCCCAAAATGTTTGTCGCTGATCGTAACGTTTTATATTCTATATTCACGGTTCAAAATTAATGTTGTTTTCATGTCGTAAATATGTTATTCTCGAGCGACCGTCCTGGGCACTTCCTTCTGCTCTTTCTAACAACTGTGTATCAATATTTATTTACTTTTGCATCAATATTTGTTTTTGCATAAAGCAAGCTAGCAAAATCTGTACCTTGCTGAGTTCGCATTTGTTAGCGTTAATAGTATTTTCGGTCGAATGCTTCTGTTTTACGAAGGGGTATATGTTTTAGGTCAGCCATCCAGACACTAACCCCGCCGGACAGGGTAAACTGTAGTAAAATGTAGTATTGCAAAGCTGTCAGATGCTCAGACGGCACACTCAACATGTCGGCCCAGAAGCCAATGTTTCTCACTTCCCATTTATTTTCTTCAATCTTTCTGGGTTCAGTACTTTGCTAGTAACCACATGTCTTCTCAGGCTATTTACCCACTATTTACCCACTACAATGATAGACAATTCCAAAACAATATCGTGCACTGTTTGAGCTACATATTACGCAAGGACAACTTGAATCTCCTGGAAGACAACACACAGCTCAGTTAACATTATCGAATAAATCGCTGTGTTACTTCACTACCACACGTAAGCAATGCATGTCTCTTTTTTTCTAAAGAGGACAGGAATTTCTTCTTTCTGACAAATAATTAATTAATAGGCCGGTAGCCAGGTTTTTAACCTCAGGAAAGGATCTGTTTCGTAGTACGAACGTGTGAGGACCTGTGAGCCAAAGGGCCTCTGCTGGTATGACTTTTGGGTGACCCCTTAATTAAATGGTTTTAGTGACCCCCCAACTTGAACAAAATTGCCTGGAAGGCTGCATGTACCACAGGCAACCTAGTGTACCCTCACGGAGGGTCTAGTTTACCTAAAATAAAGCTAAAATGGCCATGAAAAGTCTTATTACTATTTCACTGGAAGCCCTTTACACTCCAGTTTCAATATTTTATCTGTGTCTGTGCTTTTAATGCACTATTTTAGGCTTCGAAAATGGAGTAATGTTGGGAGTGATGTCGGAGTAATGCGAGTGCTCTCGCAGCTCGAACCATTTCTTGCTAAATCGATTGAAATAAATCAGTTCTTGGCATTCTTTCAACGTGTACCAAAAAAGAAAGCTTTCTTTTAACGAATATGAAACATCAAACAACAAAAATATATTTTTATGGCATTCTTAATAAACATATTCCTATCAGAATGGATTTTGGAGTAACGTTATGAAGCGTCACGCAAGTCTGAAATCCAAACGATGACTTTAACCAAATTTCAGTATTGTGAGATTTTAAGTTGTTTGTTTAGAGCAGGTTTCCATTGTTGAATCATTAGGCCTTCAAAAATTTTGCGTTTGTGAAAGGATTGCGCCGTGCAGAGTAGAAGCCAGCCCGTCAACGGGCAGGTTCAGAGTCATTACATGCGTTGGAATGTTCTTGATTCACACCTCCACATTTCTCATGGTCTCGCCGATGTAACTGTCACCGCCTGTCACCGCAAGAACAGTCTCCTTTATAGACCACATGTCATCGATGAGTGTTTTTGTCTTTCATTTGAAAAGGCTTTTGATCTGTTTAGTTTGCCAAAGGATGATGAAAATGTGATTGAAACCCGTGAATTTGTTCAATTTGGAAATGAAGGTTTTACTAAGTCTTTCGTTTCTGTTACATAAAGGGATCTTGATAATAATTTTGTCGCGCTATTCGCAAGCCTTTTGTTTGTAGAGGTGGCCATTGAAACCGAACACTGTGTTTTTAGTGACATTGCAGAGGAGACCGTCTACAAACAAATTGACGGATGCGGTATGGGAAACCCTTTATCTCCAGCTCTTGCAAATATCTTCATGGCAAAACTGGAGTCCGACGTTGTCCGACCTTTAACCCACCGTTTTACGACCGGTATGTTTATGATTGTCTTTCTCCAAAAAAGAAAAAAGACAAGCAGTATGATGGTAGTATCGAAAACGAACATCGAAGCCGAAGCACCCCGAAACTCGAAAACG
>BLFO01003001.1:583480-588480 GCA_014634245.1 Montipora cactus | reverse complement strand
CCATTACTTGAAAATAACCATTGGTTAAAGATGCATCTCGTGCCGGGGAATTTTATAGTAGCTTTTCACGAATCATGCCATCAATGTTCTAAGTGAGTCGAGATTGAAATCCTTTTACCATAATTATAGAAGAATGTCGACACCAAGTTTAACAGAAGTTGCAAACTTATTTCTTCTCTACAAGACGATAAACATTTCCTGAATTGTGATCCGCTAGAAACAACGAAGTGATGCTTAGACGCCATCTTATGAACTTGACATATACTTCGTGTTAGGTTCTAACTCTTGGAGGGCGTAGATTTCCTTACCAAATGCTAAGTCCTGGACAAATTTTAGGATAGCGAACTCAGCGTCTACCAGGTCTTGCACGGTAAGAGGTGAGCAAGGCTCTTCAGTGTCCTTATGCTTAGCTGTTTTGGTTATTGAAGGCTTCCTTCGGTCTGCGAGGTTTTTGTCGTCTCTTGACACTTCTTCCTTGACATTCATACGTTCCTTACATCTGATTTGCAATATCTTCTTTACTCGCAGGAACACAGCTACAGCTGTCCTTAACCGATGCCAATCAGAGAAGTGGTATATCAGTTTGCTTGCAGCACTAGCTGACTGATTGACGATCACTACATTGCTTGAGGCCACGGTTGTCCCCTTTACTTCTGGGTCATCAGCTGGGACCTGGTTCACCATACGCGGTTGTCGAGGCCACTCACTCTCTGGTTTCCACAAAAAGGCTGGGCCTTGCAACCAACGCTTCCCTTCAATGAGAGCAAGTCCATTCAGTCCCCTGGAAGCATCATCTGCCGGGTTTTCCTTTGTGTCTATGTACTTCCACTGATTTAAACGTGAGCAGTCGCGAATAAGCTGCACCCGATTTGCAACAAACACATGAAAGCGTTGCTGTTCATTGGCAATATAGCGCAACACAGTGGTGGAGTCCGTATGGTACACGAAATCAGGATTGCCGTCGACTTCTCTCTTCAACAATTCTCCAAGTCGAATTGAGACTGTGGCAGCCGTTAACTCTAAACGTGGAATCGTGACAGACTTGATGGGAGCAAGTCGTGCTTTGCCCATAAGGAAAGAACAGTAAATGCGATTGCTGTTATCGCGCAGTCGCAAGTAAGCAACAGAGCCATATCCAACAGAACTAGCATCGGAAAAAAGATGTATCTGCTGGGACACCACGGTTCCAAACTCTGCTGGCTTGACACACCTATTAACCTTGAACTGTTCCAAAAGTGGTAGCTCACTTAACCATTTGTCCCATCTAACTTGGTATTGCTCAGGAACAGTGTCATCCCATCCCATCTCTTCGCGACAGAGGTCCTGGAGTATCTTCTTCGCTGGAAGCGTAAATGGCGCGGCAAAGCCCAGTGGATCATAAATTGAGGAGACTACTGACAATATTCCTCTTCTTGTTGGTGGCTTGTCATTAAGAACTATACGAAACTCAAAGGCATCAGATTCCACACACCATTGTACCCCGAGGACACGTTCAACAGGCAAACGATCGCTGCCGAGGTCAAGGTCTCTGGCTTCCTTAGAACGTTTCTCGGGCGGAATAGATTCCAAGACAGCACGGCTGTTGCTTATAAACTTAGTCAAGTTAAACCCTCCGTGTGCACATGCTTCACTAAGACCTTGGATCAATTCAATGGCAACTTGTTCATCTTTGACGGAACGAAGGCAATCGTCCACGTAGAAGTTTCGTCGGATGGTTTCAGCTACAAGTGATCCACTTTGGGATTCGGTGTCATTAGCCGTCTGCTTCAAGGCAAAGTTACAACAGCTTGGAGAAGAGGCTGCCCCAAAAAGATGTACCGTCATCTGATATTCTTGGATAGCCGATTCCAAATTTCCATCAGGCCACCAGAGGAATCTGAGGAAATCACAATGCTCATCAGGGACCCGCACCTGGTGGAACATGGCCTCTATATCTGCCATAAACGCAACACGATCTTGCCGGAAGCGTGTGAGAACCCCGACCAAGGAATTACTTTACGCTACAGTCAAAGACTACACGTATTTTGTGGGGCTCTTTAGGATGGGAAATTCCGTGGTGTGGTAGGTACCATGCCTTCCCGGGTTCAACTTCTAGACGGTCTTCCGGCACCTTTCTTGCATGTCCTCTTGATATCATCTCGTTTACAAAACTTACATAATCGTTCCTGTAATTCTCATCACGCAGCATCTTCTTTCTCTGCCACATCGCTCGTTTCAATGCTTGATCGCGATTGTTTGGCATCGTCGTTTGAGAATTTCTAAATGGCAATGGTATTACGTAATGACCATTATGATGTTGGATGCTTTGCTCTATCCCAGTAATGAACTTTTTGTCCTCCCGGGAATAACTGTGTTCGTCCGGACCAGACTTGCGGTCGTTAAAATCTAACTGGAACATTTGCTGAATGGCTTGGGGCGATATCATCTCCTTGACCGACTCTGCCTCTCGAACTGTGATTCTATGGCAAATAACATTACTGGGGCATGGAGTGTCTCTTACATGCAGCGGTCCAGTCAGAGTCCAGCCATGACGCAATCGCATTGCATAAGGCCCTTCGTCACCTCTTGGCACTACTTCTAAAGGTTCCAGTGCCGCAGGACAATTGCTACCAATCAGCAAGCCAATCTCTAAGTTCGGAATAAACTTGTGCATCCTTTCAGCGACACTTCGTAGGTGTTCCCACTGCTTCACCAATTCAGGGGTTGGGATTTGCTGTTCGGCTACAGGTATTTCCATTCTTGTGTAGGAGCGAGGTAATTCAACTGGGTTTCTATCTTCCATGTCCGTCACAACCAAACTGTCTACAACAGTGGTGGTCACAAGGCTTTGGCCATGCATGGTGCCAAGCTGTAATTCCGTCCTTTCACCCTTAACGCCAAGCTGTTCTTTAAGGTTCTCTGTTAAGAAACAGCCACCGCTGCCGTTATCATAGAAGGCATAAGTTGTAATGGTTTCAGTATTGCCTTTCCTCTTCACACGTACTGGCAGGATTGAGTGGAGAATCACTTATTCATTCAGTTTAGCAGCATGGCATGAAGCATTCTGAGGGTTAGTGAAGGCATTGTTTACTGCCTTGTCATTCTCCTGCTTAGCAGGGTTGGTATTGTCCTTTTGTGGCAGCTGGAAGCCATTGATGTGAAGGGCAGAAGGATGCAGCCTGCCACAATGTTTGCACTTTCGTTTGTTTGAACAGTTCCTTGAGAGGTGATTTGTTCCATAACATCCAAAGCACATATTCTTTTCTCTCAGGAATGCTCTCTTAAGCTCCGGTGTTTTCCTATTAAATAGTTCGCAATCATCCAGATCATGAGCACGACTGCAAAGGTGACAGGATGGGCTACCACGGTTATTAGTGGGCCCGGGCCCATCTGAGACTGGGGGCTTAACGGTTCCAGATGGATTTGTTGCAAAACTGCTTTCCTTGTATTTCCACGGGTTTTCCGGTTTCCTTGGCGGCATCTTAGCCCTACTGGGCAGTTCCTTTCCTTTATTCAATGGTTCCTTCACTTTGAGAGGTTTAACATCTTCCTTTCTCTTGTTCAAGGCCTCCCTTCCAAACACTGGATCATTGGCTGACTCCGATGCAGACTCAACAAATTCAGCAAGGTCGGCAAAACACGTTGCACCGTTCACCCTCTTCTTCTTCTTAAAGACCTGATCCCTCCATTTGGCTTGCAGGTTAGCAGGGAGTTTGGAGACTACAGCTTGCATGTTTGGTGCGTGATCGAGGACACGCATATACGAAATACTCTTCATGGCTATTGTGCATTTTGTCAAGAATATCGACAGGCGTTTCAGACCTTGGTTGTCATCAAATCTAATTGGAGACCATTGCAGGATCTTGTTAACGTAACGTATGGGTCCCCATATTCTTTCTGTAGTAGACGTCTGGCTTCCAGGTAACCTTCATCAGGACTCATATGTAAACATCCTTGAATAAGATCTGCAGGTTCACCCTCGAGATGCTGATTCAGGTAGTACAAAAGGTCAGCATTCGACGTCGCCTTGGAGTGAATACGAGCATCAAAGGCCATAATGAATGTGTTATACTCAATAGGATCTCCCTTGAACTTAGTTATGGTTGGCTGAGGCAATGTCATTGCAGCGGTCAACTGCTGGTGAGTTGCAATAATGGTTTCATTTTGTCTCTGTTGTAACTCTATTACACTCTGAAAGGTGCGCTCCACCAGCTGAGGCGACTGAATTTCAGAAATTCCGTGTGCAATTTCTTTGGAGTTTTTTGAACCATGACCAGTATATGGTGTAGACGAAGTACCATCTGCAAATGTGGTGGGAATAAACTCTGCAGCCTTAGGATTAGATGTGGAAGTCTTGACAATGGAATCTGTAGCCGCACTGATTCTTGGGCCTTGCAGGGCGGACTTAGTCTGTGTCTCCGTTGTAGCTGGGGTTTGAGTGGTAGGAACGAATACTTCGGGCTTTAAAGTAACTTCATTGGGTAATGATGCTGCTACAGATGGTACCACAATCGGAGAAAAGGATGCAACAGCAGATGGTGGACTTGAACCACATGGCAACGGGGGGTTATGCTCTCTGTCCAATTCCTCCAATGCTTTCCCCCTCGCTTCAGCTTTTACTATCTCGAGTTCTAACTCCAAATCCTCCTCTGCGGCTCTCAGGGCCTGTTCCTGTTTAAGCATTGATCTTTCAGGCTTCAGCTCTGCCAGACGAACTCTTTCCCTTTCTCTAGCAGACAAACGGGAGCTTGTTTTTGATGACCGTCTGGATCCCTTACTGCTAGCCCTTTCTAGCTGGTCAGTTAGGTGACTTTCGGCTTGTGATATCCACGCATATACTGGATGCAGGTACGCCATCATACCCTTGATTTTCTCATCATAATGAGCGTACTCTCGCTCTTTGGTTTCATCATCAGTTAGCTCCTTATAGTAGGCATGAAAGGTTTCTTTATAATGTTCGATTAAATCATTTAAATTAGCCAGCTCATTCTTCACTAGGTGTAAATTGTTGGAGTTGACCA
>BLFO01003001.1:512172-556160 GCA_014634245.1 Montipora cactus | reverse complement strand
GGTTTTGCCAGCCACGGGTACAGTCTCTATCTTGGAGCTCGCTGCCAATAGTGGAAGCTCCAAAATGTCTCAGGCACCCAACCTCCACTTAGCGACGCAGTTGTTAAATAATAATTGAAATAATAACCTTTAGTCAATTTCGTGCAGTGAGCAAGTCAGTAAAATTACTGTAAATTTAAGTTAGAAAAAATTCAGGTAACAAAAATATATTTTATATTTATGAAGATGTTTCAAAATTGTCTGAAATGTGGACATTTACTGGAACACATATTGGTAATGTTACACATGTAGTCTTATATGCATGCTTACTGTACATACCTACAATAACTCTTTAATTTATTATTCGTCTGGAAATCACATCTTTGGTCAAAAAGTTTCCTCCTTTCAAGAAAACAAAATCGAAAAATTAATAAGCAGAGAGAGGAGAGATTTTATCACTACAGCAGAGACAAAAATGAAAGGATCCACCTATAAGATGTCATGCTCAATTAATTAGTAATTGTACATAATAAATTAAGTTACACAATCATCTTATTTGAAAATTCAGAAGGAATTGCTTTAAAAAATACTGTACCCCCGAGAGCCACAAAGAACAAACTATATAAAATTAAAGAAAGGCCATGTACTTCACAAAGTATTTCTCTGTTGTGCACAAGAATGGGATTTTCAATTTTACATATTAAGAAATAATTGGTTTGCAGCCATCCTTGCATGAAATACAGTGATGCCAACCTCTGGAGATCCAAAATCTGGAGATTAATTTTCATCCAGACCCCAATACCCCCTCCCCCTCCCCTCCATGATCAATTCTGACCCACTTCTAGCCCACTTTCTCTTCTCCCCCCAAAATATGCACCCCCCCACTTCCTAAAAACAGTTTCCAAATCAAATCCACAGGGTCAAAATGATTTCGGGAAAACAGGCACTTATGTCGAAAATTTTTACTGGTTAAACAGAGAATGATCCAACCCTGAAGACAATTAATCAGATAAATTATACGGCCGTGATAACAAACAAAGGCAAAACTTTGCTTAGTTTCTGTTACTGACTGTACATGTATTTGAAACTCAGGTGAAGAAATGCGTTAAGGAACGGTGAAAGGAGTTAGAAAAAATTGAAATTTTTTTTAACTTGAGGAAGCAATTTGAGCCTACAATGAAGCAAAGTCTTTAAAAGGTTCGAAGTCTTTTTTATGCAGGAGATTGATGACCCGTTCAGGAAACCAAGAGATTTATTCTATATCCAGGAGACTCCAGTATAAATCCTGGAGAGCTGGCATAATTGGAAATACTCCAGATGCTTAAATTAAAATAAAACGTTTAGGGCCTACATATATTGTAAATCGATATGCATGATCATGATTCTGCTGTGTTACCAGAAAGGCGATAATGCCCTATATTAGTAATGCTTTTTTGCATCCATAGGGCATGGCCTTGATAGGAGATAACATAAGGATTAAACACTATATATACTTCTACAGTATAGGAGAAGCACTCTTAATTAGCCTACGCCATTCTAACATAACAAGTTAATTAATTAATTTTACTTTGAAATTCTGAAATAGAAATAGTCAAAAACAGTGCGTTGAACAGTCTGTTAAGTTGGATGTCAAGATTACCAAGCTGTAGAGTTAGTAGAGTTTTTTTTTTAAATCCTAAAAACCTCATGTGAACGTTTCTCACTTTCAAGTACAGTGTATCTCAAACATGACTTTAAAAGGAAAGAATTAATTTTCGTGTTAACAAGAAAATACATGTAAATAACAGGTTTTTGTTTAGGAATTTGCTTGTACTAGAATTATTGTCAATAATTTTAAACAAAATTAATCATTCATTCATGACAATCATTCATTCAATCATAACTACTTAACTTACTTTGAGCTCTGATCAGTGTGCCTTGGTCTCTTTTCAGCTTAATTTAACTCTGCCAATGATGTATTGATACCTGAAAAATGAGGGATAAAAACAAAAATTATTCTCAAGCATTCACAAGTTGGGCTCCATTGTAGTTAGTGTTTCTTGCATTTACCACATTTTTGTCTTATTGTGTGGAGGGTAGTAACTTGACAATGCATGGGAAGTTACATTGTAGTTTCCCCTACTACTACTACTTCCTTTCATAAGGGCTGCCATCCATTTGGACGTGTTATTGAATTAAATTAAACTTTTAAAAAAATGAAGTTTCCCCTCCACCCCTGGCTGTTTCCTTTAAATATTTTCTCTCAGAATACTGTCCTTTCGTTCTCCATGATGAAGACTCCAATGACCTTCTTACTTGTCTCAGATGGTTAAGCCAACTAAATTTTTTTTAGCCACCTATATGATAATTGTAGCCACCAAAAGTAAAAATCTCAGATGTACTGACTGACAGACCAGTTGTTATTGTTTTGAGTCCAAAGCAGTCATGATCAAGATGTCTGGATTGATCAGTTTGATAAAACCACCTCTTCGTTCCAGACATTAAATGCAACTCAGACATCTTTTGACATCACTCAATGCCGCAGCTCTCTTCCACAGGTAAAGGGTAACGGGTAACGAGTAAAGGGTAAAGGGTAAAGGGTGAAGGATAGAGATTTCTACCTAATGGTTGTCATGACAGGTTTGTAAGATAAATTTAAACTTCAGGCGTCGGTTGTTCAAAAGGTGAATAACGCTATCCACCGGATAAATCACTATCCAACGGATAAACACTAGCAAAACCAATTGAGTTTTCCAGTGGATAGTGATTTACCCAGCAGATAGCGCTATCCACCCTTCGAACAACTGGGGCCAGCATTTTAATTTCTTCAATTTTCGACAACCAGACCAGTGACCTAAGAATTACCATGAGTAATATTATCTTGTTGCTTTCATTTCATTTCTATATAATGTTGATCGACGAAATATGAGCACGGATTGGATAAGATCAAGAGAAAATAAGATTCAATAGTCAAGAGAAAAAAATTCCACGCTAATGAGAGCAATCTACCCAGGGTGACCATGCGAACAAAAGAATAAAAGAAAATTTGAAACATTTCTATCCGATCTTCTTTGGTAAACTAAAAAAAAAACATAATCGAACAAAGAATGCTAGAGAAAATTCACCAATGCGAGGTATTCTGGGTGGTCAGCAAACCAAGTAGTATAACCAGCCAACAAGATGTAACTTATATAAGTGACAAACACATGGCTAATTACCATGTTCGTTGCAAAAGCTGATTTCCGACTTGTTGTTTTGTTCGGCTTCAAAATAAATCTTCTAGCAAAACCACCCAAAAGAAAAGAGTTTGATTTGGATAAAAAAATGCTCAACCATTACTATTTCAATGGTTTTACAAGAGGTGTCCTTTTTGCCCGCAAATATTACACGCTCGTACGCCTATGGTTACCATTTACCCTTTTAACTGTTACCCTTTACACGTGGAAAGAGCTGCCCCATTCAATGTAGAACTTGAAAAGGTTGAAAGCGTTCAACTAATGCTGATGTATTCTAGACCTATTGTAGCTCTAGATGAAAACCGAATTTTATAACTTTTGAGAGAAATTTATAGAAAATAATGTTAAACTTTCAAGACGACATATTTGATATGGCTTAAAGTTTCAAATGTGGTCAAATTATGAATATAAAATTGAAGTGATGCGTTCATCTTTGCATTTTAACTAGTACGTTACCTGAGTTTCTGGTTGTCGCTGTTACACCATGACCAAAAAATTTTATGTTCAATAATTTTTCCCCTACAAATTAGGTGACTTCAAGAGGTTAAGAACTCATGTTTTGATAATATATAATGGTTTGGTTAAAGAACAATACAATGTCATGAGTAATTACCGGTAAAATACAAATTTTATTACAACCTTTAGTCAATTTCGTGCAGTGAGACAGTCAACAAAATGAAAGTTAGACAAAAATGAGACAGTTCTAATTCCAGAATAGTGCACTTATTACAAAATTATGGTGACTAAAATATTTGTTACAAAGATGTTTCAAAATTGTCTGAAACTATGCATATATGCATTGCATTTACTGGAACACATAAAGTGGTGTTAATAAGTACAGCGAGAGCAAAATTAATATTGGCATTACTAAACCACGAAACACCAAAACACCATGTATGACCCCACCATACATTGAATACTAACCGAGAAAGGTTGGATTTGAGATGAAATATCGTTTTAGGCCTACGTTCTTGCTCCTAATTCATTGAGATTAAGATTAGGATTCAGATTAAGACTGAGATTAGGAGCAATAACGTTTTAGGCCTAATTACGCCTACCTTCCTCGATTATTATTCGATTTATGCTGGGGTCATGCATGGTGTTTTGGTGCTTCGCTTCGCTGTTTCGTTGTTTAGTAATGTCCAATTAATATCATATAAAAACAAGAAAAATGCCAGGTCATGAAAGATAGGCATAATGTTTTAATTAAAATAAAGAAAAAGAAGAATCTACATTGAATTGGGAAAAGTCTGAAGAATGGAGCAAAGTCTTTAAAAGGCTCAAAGTCCTTTTTTATCTGGGAGATTGATGACCTGTTCGGGAAACGAAGAGATTTGTTCTATATCCAGGAGACTCGCGTATAAACGTAAATCCCGGAGAGTTGGCATACCGGTAATTGAATATACTCCAGATGCTTAAATTACAATAAAACGATTAGACCTACATGTATTGTAAATCGATATGCATGAGCATGATTCTGCTGTGTTTCCAGAAAGGTGATTGCCCTATAATGCATTGCAATCCCCTAATGCACGTCTTGACCCTTGGTATGTCTAAATAATCTGTCAATATTAACCTTCATTGATTATTGCCCAAGAGGCATTGCGGCGGGCCAGTGGTTAGGACGCTTGCCTTGAGATCATCTTGAAGTTCCTGGGTTCAAGACTCGTCCTGGCTACTCGTTGAATTTGTTCCTGATGGTAGTCCCTGGTTCAACTTCTTGGTCGTACTTGTAAACAGCCATGTATGTCACGCGTGACAAGTTTTTTTTTTTTTTTTGTAATTTGAACCAAGTATTCAAATCTACGAACCAGTTTTGAACTTTGCTCTCGCCGAGATTCTGAATTCCCGTGGATAGTTTTCGTTGATTTACATCAAAAATAGTTAGCTATGAACTTTCGTTTTATTGTAATATAAAAGGTGTTTGAAAAGAGAAAGCTCTTTGAAGTGTGTGATGAACTATTGTTCACTTATATATTGTACATTTTTCGCAGCAACTTTCAAAAAAATCTTCAAGATTCCATTCAAATCTACCCAGCTTGGGAAAGGGGGAAATAATCCCGTATTGAGTAACTGCAGAATACCCTGCCACATCGAAGACAAGTCCTGAAAAAGCTTGATACGCTGCTACGAAGTCGCATCAATTTATAAACACAGTTGGTGGGTAGTTCATTATGTAAGCCTTCACAAATTGTCCCGAGAATTTTAGCCCTCAGTTACCTTGCACTTACCTTGTTACCCTGTAGTCCCTCTCTTTCATTATATTTCTGAGTGGATACGCGGATAAGTGGATACGAGAAGTGGACAAGTAAGTATGTTTCTGAGTGGATACGCTAATACGCGGATACGAAGTGGGTAAGACCCTCTCTTTCTGTAAGGCTGGTAAATATATTTCTGAGTGGATACGCGGATAAGGCAGTCCGCAAAATGAAAGCCAAAAGTTTACGAGAGTAGTTAGGAATAATCACTGAAACGAGCGCTTAGGTTTAATGACTTCACGCCATCTCGTAAAAACCGTAGTCAACCGAACCGCAAAATGTAAGCTAAAATTTTATGAGAGTGCTTAGGCCTAATCACTGAAACGAGCGCTTAGGCTTAATCAGGAATCAAAAGCTAGGCTTAATCAGGAATCGAGTCGAGTGCTATTTCAAGAAAAGTGTAGTTAACCGAACCGTAAAGTGAAAGATAAAATTTTACAATAGTGCTTACTGAATAGGCTTAATCACTGAAGCGAGCGCTTAGGCTTAATCAGTAAACGAGTGTGTTCTTTTCCACCCGTTCTCGTAAAAAGTGTAGTTAACCGAACCGCAAAATGAAAGCTAAAATTTTACGAGAGTGCTTAAGCCTAATCACTGAAACGAGCGCTTAGGCTTAATCAGGAATCGAGTGCTATTTCGAGAAAAGTGTAGTTAACCGAACCGTAAAATGAAAGCTAGAACGAGGCAATGTTGTTGACGCCACGTTTAAAGAACGAGGTATAATGCACAGTTATTTGTAATTCAGGTATATTTTGGCGTATATTCTTGACACGATCTTGTAAAAAGTGTAGTTAACGGAACCGTAAATTGAAAGCTAAAATCCCTGAAACGAGCGCTTAGGCTTAATCAGGAATCAAGTCCAATTTCGGGAAAAGTGTAGTTAACCGAACTGTAAAATGACTCGATCATCGTGCTTTAAGAACGAGAAGTACATATACATCAATCACCTTCAATCTTTTTGTTTGGCGCTACAGAAAGGAGAAATACTGGGAACCAGGAAAACGAGTGTGTATCTGCGTATCCACTAAGCTTGGTGTTTCCACTGCGTATCCGCGTATTCACCCAATTTAGGCTATAGCTCGAGGTGGCAGAGTATTCTGCAGTTAAGCCCCGCATTTTTATGCATTCAGCTGTTATTGCAATCATATGTATAATAACAAGGAAATCTGTAATTTCAACTTACCAATACAAACTTGCTGGATTTGTGCGTAGCACAAATTGCCGGATACTCAGTGGATACTCGGCTCTATGGCTGAATCATTTACGTTATATAAAATGTAAGAACACAACTTGTGACCTTCATCAAGATACACCTTCTCACGAACAATCAACGCCCCTGCTCTCGCGAGCTCTGTAAATGCTTGTGGAATCAACAGGAAGATTCAAGCCGCATCCATGGAGACAGTGGGTAGATGACGTCAAAGAAGGAGTTTTGCAACTGGGGTAGGGTGAGGGGTTGAGAAATCGGAAAGATTTTACAAAGTAATGGAGTACACCTTTTTGTGACGGAGAAATTTCTATCTCGATGATCTTTACTTGTCTCATAGTATTGTCCGTTACTGTAAAGCGACATTGGCAAGGAAGGATGAATCGTTATGGATCGCCTCCATTCCTCCCTCCTATCTCCAGTATATCTCTACCAAAACATTTTGATGTTTTGTGATCATTCTGTTAAGACACCGATAACCGGCGATGATCACGCGATCACGTGAACATGGCGTGAAAACAATTACCAAGTTATTGATATGTGAAAACAATTTCCAAGTGACAAAAAATGACGAATCAATCAGGCTAATCGCTGTCTTTATTATTTTTTTTTTCAAAATAATTATCATAATTTGACATGTTCCAGAATGTTCCGGAATGTTTCATGTTCCGGCTTTTACTAACGCCCGTTTTATAAAAAACGGCCAACAACTGTCTTCTCACAGCGTCAGGTTGTAAATCGGAGGACGTAGAGAATATATTGCAGCTTATCACTGGAAGACAGAGGTGGCATGCATGATCAAGTATGAAAAGATCTAAAGACAGAGATGGCATGTTCGGAGATGAAACGCAAACGGTGAGGTGAGCAGACTGCCTCGCGAGGCGGTTTGCTCAGCCGTTTCTTCACGTGTGCGGGGAAATTTTGGCGAGAGAGTCGCCTCGCGAGGCCGTGAGGATAGAATCAAACATGTTTGATATTTCTGGCCTCGCGTGGAAAATTCCTCACTGTGTACGGCCATCGTGAGAATCGAGCTGAGCTCGGTCGATCAAGCATCCAAAAAAATACATGGCATTCTCACGTGACTTCATTTATATAGTAGTTTATTAAAAAAACTCTCTTGCAGTAAAACAACTGAATTAACGAGTACGTTTTACAATCTTAAATTGTCTAAAATACAATAATCTACAAGTATAACAATAGTTGTGGTACTATCAATTAGTCACATAAAATATCAAGTCACATAAATTTTTAAAAGTAAAAAAGTTTTCTACTCCTCTAGTCCTACAGGCTTGCTAGTAAAAGTAAAGTAAAGTGGTGCATTTATATAGCGCCTTTATCACAAGTCTCAAAGGCGCTTTACAATGATCAATTTACCCCCAGCGGACTGGAAGCATATACAGGCGCAAATTGCAGCCGCTTCTAAGCAGTCCATGCATGCTGGAAAAGTCCATGCATGCTTGTTCCGGAAAAGATAATACTTTTGTGTTTTCTGCCTTAAGGGATAGTTAGGCGCGTCCAAGAGTGGACTGGGGAGCAGATGATGCAAAGGGTGGCTGGGGGACTTCATTTCGTTCAAGATGGCGTCGGAGGAAGAAACTCCAACGCCACTGATGCCACGTAAGAATGCCATGTATTTTATTGGATGCTTGATTGACCGAGCTCAGCTCGATTCTTAGGGTAGCTGCAAACAGTGAGGAATTTGCCTCGCGAGGCCTAAAATATCAAATATGTTTGATTTTATCCTTACGGCCTTGCGAGGCGAATTTCTCACAAAAATTTCCCCTCACACGTGAGGAAACGGCTGAGCAAACCTCCTCGCAAGGCAGTCTGTTCAGCTCTTTCTGTGCGGCGGGCTTTAGATCTTTTCATCCTTGATCATGCATGCCATGTCTGTCTTCCGGTGATAAGCTGCAATATTTCTTTACGTCCTCCGATTTACACCCTGACGCTGTGAGAATACAGTTGGTGGCCGTTTTTATGACACAGGCGTTAGTAAAAGCCGGAACATGAAACATTCCGGAACATTCCGGAACATGACAAATTATGATAATTATTTGGAAAAAAAAAATAAAGACAGCGATTAGCCTGCAGTGCAGGCGTATTTTCGTGTAAATCGAGCGAACATGAGCCGCCAAGTCAGTTGTTTCCATCGTGGGGCGGGTGATTAATTAAGGAGAGGAAAGAAACAGTGATTTTTAGCCCAATCGTTCATAAAAAGTAAGGTGAGACTATTGGACAGTGGTGCACAACTCAAGGTAGAAGGTGCAGGTCCGTGTTATCTTTGAAGAAGACGTGAAAAGACAGTTTACTGCAGTGTTGCGAATGAAATCGGGGTATTTTGAACACGACGTTGAATTCATTGTCATATGCTTTTTATTATTTGTCAACTGGAAGGGATGCAAACGGTTTTCCTTTGTACATGGATTACCTTTTATCCCCCGGGGGGAGGGCACCTTAGGAATTTCTGGGTGGGGATGTGTCGCTGGGACCCTGGAACCCTTAGCCTATACCACAGCTAGTTCAGCTGAATTTTGCTCCCCTATACTAGAGTAAACTCCCACGAAAGCACCGGCTTCGATTGAATTTTTTTAAAACTTCTGTAGGTTATAGTATTATGCCCTTCACAAAGGGATTCAATAGATAGCTTTCGACAAACATAGACTAAACTGTGATCGCTGATGGTGACATGGGAAACTCCGCAACAGACTACCCTGTCAGGAGAATTGGTATACGTTAGGTCAATTAAAGTAGATGTAACTTCAGTGATGCGTGTAGGTGTATTTATCAGCTGCTGAAGACCATAAATATCAGCTATGTCTGACAGCACACGAGAATTGTTGTCACATACTGAATACAAATTGCAATTCATATCAGCCATCACATGATATTCGATATTTTCGGAATCAAGTTGCCCAATAAGGGTTTCAAAGGATGCAAACTTTTCAACGGCAGAGTTAGGTGGCCTTTACCAAGTAACAACAATAAAAGGTTTAGATCTCGGTTTTCTTATTTCAAGACATAAATTTTCGAGATTGTTCATAATAAGATCAGTGCGCACCAAAACGTTAATGGAGGTCTTGATATATTCTATCACGTCCAACTATTTCATATCCTGGGATATGATCTTTCGTGTTATTAATCGACTCATCAAGTTTAGTTTCATTAATTGATAGAATATCTACTTAGTTAGACTTGTCACATTTAAAAAAGCTAATTTAAATCCCCGTTTGGCGCGTAAAGACGTAGAGAAATCAAACACAGGCGCAGAATCGATGCAACCATTATAGGTGTGCAACGATTAGGCACGGCATTCAAGGAATCGAGTAAAATTCAACGCATTTCAAAAAGATTGTCAACAAAATTTTTGGACAGCCGGGTGTGACCTTCCTTGTTCAGATGGAGACCTCCTCTGTTGAGTCCGGCACAAGTGATGCTGCCGTTATGAATAAGTTTCCAACCATTTTGGTTACAAAATCGTTTTAGGTGTTTATTGGCGGCCTTCAATTTTTCGACCATATTCTTTCTAGCCACGATCTCAGAAATCCGACCACATTGGCATCAGAGTTACCTTCTAATTCTCTGGCTAGGTTAACGATGTTTTCTGCAACGCTAACAGGATCGGTGCTTGTACGAAAGTCATTTGTTCCGACGTGGAGAACAATTTGGTCTGAAGACTTGTCCAAAGTCGGCCCCATGTCATGCAACGCAAATTGAAGCTATTAAGGTGGTTAAGTACCCAGGACACAGACAAGCAATTAAACTAATCAGAACGCGACGTAGGTAGGTGAGGGGGGCGCTAAAGCCGCCGCTTCGCCGCTCGGTAAATATCCACCACTAGCCACCTCCACTTCGGTGAATAAATTTTAATTATGCTGATAAGAATCTCAAGGCGGTCGAACAAACTGTTAATTCAGAGTTAACTAAAGTAGATGATTGGTTGACTACAAATAAGTTGACACTGCATACAAAAAAAACCTAATTTTGTAATTTTTCGTCCTCGTCAGAAAAAAATGCATTTTTCTCCTCAAATAAGTAAATTTGATTGCAAAACAAACAAAAGAGTCAGTTTAGAGAAACAAAGTTATCAAATACCTAGCTGTTTTAATCGATCAAAATTTGTCATGGAAAAACCATGTTGATTCTGTTATCACAAAAATAAGTAAAACAATAGGGATGATTGCAAAGCTGAGGTACTTCGTTCCATCTACTGTCCTTACAAAATTTATAATTCTTTAATTTTACCTTATATAACTTATGGACTCATTGCCTGGGACAATGCGTCCAATGCTTATTTAAACAAAATATTGGTTCTTCAAAAGCGAGTGCTGCGCTTAATCCATTTTGCCGATCGAAGGGAACATGCCATCCCTTTATTTGTCAAAGCAAAAATTCTGCTTGTTACTTTCCTATATTATGAAGCCGTAAGCAAATTCATGTTTGACGTGCACAATCACATTGCCCAATCAACATTGTAAAACTATTTAATAACTACATACCTACATTACTCAATTATCAATTATACCTACATTACTCAATTATCCAAGTTGCAGCTCTTTATTTGTCAAAGCAAAAATTCTGCTTGGTACTTTCCTATGTTATGAAGCCGTAAGCAAATTAATGTTCGACGTGCACAATCACAGTGCCCCAATCAACATTGTGAAACTAATTAATAAACATCACACATTCATACCTACATTACTCAATCATCCAAGTTGCAGCTCTTTAGTACAAAGTATAAACTTACAAAAAAGGCTTTTCCACGTGTTGGTGTCAAAATTTGGAATAAGATACCGAATGAATTAAAATCATTATTAAAATGAAAAAGTCTCTATTTCGATCAGATCCTGGGTAATGAAGATGGTTATCTTGATGTCGAAAATATTACCTCCAAATTCCAAGACTGTACAATTAAAACTAATTAATCCAATAGGCCATTTCCGAGTTCATGCCTGCCTCCTCTTCAAAACGAGTCTAAATGCGAAGTTTTTGTGATGGTAATTAGTTCTACTTTACATATGAATTCAAATTTATTTTCATAAGAAAAACCTCGCACTTAGACTCGCTTTGAAGAGGACGCAGACATGAACTCGGAAATGCCCTATTGCTTTAGTACCTAATCTGCTTCTATACTTTATTGGTACATTATGCAACTTGTTTCTTGAACAAAAACCAGCATCATCTGCTTACTAGTGAAACTAATTTTCCATTGTTTCCACAGCATTTTCCAATAAATAATGCCAAGAACGCAAGGCTCGGATGAGATGAACAAAACATAAAAAAAAAGTGAACTACAATGCAGCGAAACGCAAACAAGATTTTTGACCGCAAAGACTTTCTTTGCCAATTTCAAGCTTATTTCTTGAACTTTTATTTTATTAGTTTGTTCATCGAGTGGCCGGCCCGACTTTTACGGTGTCTAATGAAAATATCTGCTCTATAAAGGAAGATTTAGTTCAGTGTCTAAGAAAACGATAATTTTTCGGCGGAAATTGTCTTTTTCTTACCAAGAACCAAAGATATCGAGCGAGAACTAAAACTAAAAATGTGACGCTAGAAGGAAACAAATTTTAATCAGATCACGTGATTCCTTCGACCGACAAGCTTGCAGGGTCTTCCTTTTTGTCCCAAGAACATTGATTGCGCTGACGTTTGTCGCTCTAGAATGAAACGCCTAAGGCGTACACTACTTTCTTCGCTCATGTTAAAAGATTGTTAAAGAGCAAGGTATCGGAAAGTATTATTCGAGTCTTGTAGCTAAACGATCCACGGAGCTTTAGTTTCCTCGCAATTAACATGCTGGGGCTCGTTCGTCGAAACTCGACTTCCGAAGCTCTTCGAGCGTATTTCGGCTGTTATTAAATCATTATATCTTGAAAAGGAAGACGTCTTTGGGCATGAAACCACGGGTGTTTTATGTCTCTTTTTGACACTATAAAAAATTCAGGTGGCTCCAACGAGATTTGAACCCATGACCCTCTGCGATGCCGGTGCAATGCTCTACCAAATGAGAGATGACGTCACTCAGTTGAAAGTCACATGAATTTTCCAGGTTTCTATATTAAAGGAGACAATTTCTTAAATTGTCCAGATAAGTCCGAGGATCACTTCTCTCGTTCGTCTTTAACCTGCAATTCAAATATGCATTCATTTCATATACAATAAAGAAACTCAGAAACTAAGGGGTAGATAGTGGGGTAAGGCATGCAAATTCTCCTTATAATCTCAATAAAATGTCTGATTTAACACCAAATTCTCATGACTACCCAACGAAGAAAACTATGGTCCTAGTTAGGAGAATGAACGTTTCGATCTTGGGAACGAAAGTGGGGATGAACGTTTTGTTACCCTTACGGAAAGTGACAGTAGGAGCCTTGAACTCGGGTTGAAAGATGTTTCTATGGTAATCCTCAGGTAAGAGCAGAATAAACCGATCACAACTGTCTTGTAAAATTGATTTAATTCGTGAACGAAACACTATATTTACACAAAGCAAAGTAATCGAGAAACTTCGTTGATAAACAAAACCTTTAAAATTGCATAAAAATGGGCACCAAACGCAGGTATATATAAATATAGCTTATATACAGTAAAGAATCATTTCAGCGAACACTTAGGTAAATTTACTTTACAAGAAATTTGTCAGATTATTTGAACCTAAATGTGAAACGCTGCAGCACATTAAATATGTTATTGATGCATCAATTAAAGCACTGAATTGAGACTAGCATTTGCCTTAAATAGTTTCTACTAAAATTCAATTGTTATGAACACGTAAAGACAGTTATGTTACAAGAATCTTGTCAGATTACAGATTACTGAACCTGAATGTGAAAAGCCGCAGCATTCTTTGCAGCTAAGAGACCTGGCAACATTGTGTTGTTGATACATAAATGAAAGCACCGAATTGAAACTATAGCATTTGCCTTAAATAATTTCCACTAAAATTCACTTGTTATCCTGCTCACATTCAGGAGCAAGCACGGTTCTCCAAAGAAAAGTAGACTTTTCACTAAAAGGTGGTTTACCAAACACTTGTTTAGAGCTGATTTAGATATCCTCACAGTAACTTGTAAATAGCCTTCATGTACAGACATTTTTAATGTGTATGAACTAGCTACTGTAAAGTATCTCAATAGACCTCTTTAGCTTGTACATTTTGTTTTCCCATTTCAGACCACGTGATGTTACTCCAGGGAAAACTTTCTTTCAAATGTCGTCCTATGCACGTGAATATGTACGCATAACTTATGAAAACACAAAAGGAAAATTCCCTTGAGAATATCACGTGGTCTGCAATGGGAAAACAAAACGTACAAGCTGAAGAGGTCTATTACATGAGTAAAGGAGACTACGGGAACACAGTAGTAAAATAGTAGCCCACACAATAGACCTAATTCGCTTGTGAAGCCCAATTAAATCCCTTCAGGTTATTGCATTTGCATGATAATGTAGCACTGACGTTTAAATGATATGAAAATACTTGGAAAAAAAAAACATTTATTCTCAAAGGATCTCAATTCAGCACAACACTGAGTTAGTCGATTTGGCCTATTGGAATAGAGAGAGACAGAATGTGGTGCAACGAAATTGGCGATTTTATTATTTACCCGCTTGAGTTCTTTGTGAAATTGAAGTAGATTCAAAAAGGAAAACTGACTGAAGTCATAACAAATCATCGGTTTGCGATCCCGCTGTCTGTCATGTATGCGGATATCTTGAGTAGCACATTTTCCTTTCTATTTTTTGAGTAAAATACCTTAAGCGGTACTATGACCAAAAAATCAATTCTTCTTTTTCTTTGGATTTCAAAACTACGTTAACTAAACACTACGTGACCCAAGTTTTACACCTTGATTAAAAAAAAAACAACACTTGTTTTATTTTAACGGACATTTGCCTATTTAATGGTCTGCCATTACAAACTTTGAAATCTTGAGAGACCTGGATCGAGGAGAAAAGAACGTCAAAGACTTACAAGTCACAATCAGTGTGTACGCGGCTAACTTAGCATGCAGCAGGGGAGTTTCGGGCTTTCAGACTTTTAAACTCGTGATTTGCATATATAGTAAGCCGCATTTACACGCTGAAATTTTAAACTAGTGAGTAAATGACGTCACTTACCCCTAGATCCAACCCTCTGATGTCCAATCGGTCAGTTTTGGACGCTAGTGCTGGCGGACCGCAAAATCCAAACATTTTGCCCGTCAGGTGTTCAGCAAACACACTTTCAAAATCTGAAGAAAAAATGTCATTCTGTTTTTAATTTTTTTTATCACAGTAGCATTTTAACTGAAACTCTCATATCTCAAGGGACAAACTGGGTGTCTTTCTTTGTATATAACGCTTAATTCCTCGTAACGCATTAGCAAAAAAGTGACTTAAAACCTTTCAGTGCATATTCACGAACAAAAGGGAAGGTGGATTGAGATATTCAACAGAATTCAAAAACAACACCGTGAACTTGAGTCATGAGATCCTTTCATATCAAAAACTGAGCATGGAATTGCGTTTCCTCGACGTCGACGTAAATACTGAAACCTTCAGAAAGAAGATCACGCTCATCACTGATCAAGTTTAATGCGGGAGTCTAAACTAAAACGAGGAACATCAATGGAGTTGCGAGACAAATCCAAAGCAGTAATGGAGGTGTTCACTGCGAGGGCCTGAAAACGTGAAGTAGCACCCTTAGCACCAATAAAGTTGTAAGACAAATCCAAAGTACTAAGGGAGGTGTTTCTTGTGAGGGCCTCGGAAAGTGAAGTAGCACCCTCAGCACCAATAAAGTTGCAAGACAAATCCAAAGTAGTAAGGGAGGTGTTTACTGTGAGGGCCTGGGCAAAAGAAGTAGCACCCTCAGCACCAATGGGATTCCAAGACAAATGCAAAGTAGTAAGGGAGGTGTTTCTTGTAAGGGCCTGGGAAAGTGACTTAGCCCCCTCAGCATGAATGGAGTTGTGAGACAAATCCAAAGTAGTAAGGGAGGTGTTTCTTGTGAGGACCTGGGAAAGTGAAGTAGCACCCTCATCGCCAACGGAATTCCGAGACAAACGCAAAGAAGTAAGGGTAGTGTTTACTGCCAGGCCAAGAGAAAGTGAAGTAGCACCCTCAGCACCAATGGAATTCCGCGACAAACGCAAAGAAGTAAGGGAGGTGTTTACTGCCAGGGCATGGGAAAGTGAAGAAGCACCCTCATCGCCAATGGAATTCCGAGACAAATGCAAAGAAGTAAGGGAGGTGTTTACTGTGAGGGCCTTGGAAAGGGAACAAGTACCCATATCACCAATGCAGCTGTTTGACAAAAATAATTTGGTCAACGTGGAGTTTACAGTGAGAACCAGTGAAAGCGTAGTCATGCGGCAATGGAAAGGATAAATACTTAAATCTTCCAAATCGATTTCATTTAAATCAAGATTCCTTCCAAAGTTGTCAGCTAATTTAGTATAAAGGTCTTCCGAGAAAGGCTGGCATTCCTCTATGAAGGCTAAAGCCAACAAAACCATGTTCTGTTGATACAAAGTTGTGGAGGCCTCCAGGTTTACAAATGAGACAATACTGTTTATAATTGACACTGCAGTTTCTTTGGATTGCGAGGCTATGATTCCACTCATGAACATGAAAACTTGACTTAGTTGACCAAAGAATCTGTCGTCGGTCAGAACTGATTCCTTGTCAGTTACCCCATCAAGGATGGAAAATGCATAATGTAGACCGGTAAAGAATTCTTGGAAACTCTTGTGAAAGAAGCTATAACGGAAACAAGGCGCTCTCTTGCTACCGCCAGCCTGGATCGAGAGAAAGCCAAATTTAATGAACAGACTTTCCTTGAAATTCCCTTCGACGTCTTCGAAATGCAGCTCTCCTTTACAAAGAGATTTATGCGCCAATCTCCCTAGGGTCATCAGTTCCTTCTTGTAAACTATAAGAAGGTCTTTACCACTACTTGGTAAGTGGTTCTTCATTTCGTATCGCCTCAAAACGAAGAGAACGATCTCTACGTACAGCTGTGTTCTGTTGTTTGGTAAAACGCCGCCAAAATCTTCGAAAAGCACACAGAGCAGAAGTGTATTTAAAGGGTTTTTTGTCAGTTCTTTTAAATTCCCTTCAATATGCTGATCATCATCGTCATCATCATCATCATCGTCGACGTCGTCGTCGTCGTCATCATCATCATCATCATCATCATCGTCATCATCACATGGAGTCCACAGTACATTTATCAGCTTCTCTGCCATTTGTTCTGCGTGTTGAAAATACTTCCTTATAAAACACTTCGAATCACTTCTCGTAAATCCAAGAATCTCCAGCAGTGTATCCGAGTAAGGTCTTACTTTATTCCCTGCTTCGTGACGAGAAGTAAGAACAATGTGACAACCAGGGAGCTGTTTTCTCTGAATAATACTAAGATACACAGCCAATTTTTGAGGGTACGCCTCATCTAACCCATCGAGCACTAACAGGACTTTAGAAGGGTTTTCTCGCAGAAAACGGAAAAACGTTTCTTTCAACTCTGGGTCAACTTCTTCCGGCAGAATTTGATCGTCAATGGCTTCCCAGATGCTAGATTTAATTTCACGACATCTGAGGAGCAGGAGCACCTCTACTTTTGGGAAAGACTCGGCCCATTCGCGGTCTTGTTTGGTTGCCCAATCATATGCTAGCTTTCGGCAGTAGGTCGTCTTTCCCATGCCGGGTTCGCCCTCAATCAAGACAAAGCGTGGATGTTGGCAATCTTCGTGTGATGTAAAAATACTTGTCATGTTGGTGATTTCTTTCGTCGGCCTTCCGCGTGTCTTTTCTTTTGCGACTATCCTAAGTCTGGTGAAAATGTTTTCTAGTTGGAAGCTGAACCCTTCACACCAAGGAACTGGAAAAACCACCCCTTCACACTTTTGGTAAATTTGTCTTATCCATTCTATGATATGACACGAAGAACTAGCTGCAAAACAAACACCAGAAAAATAGGGTCAATTTAGCGGACGATTGATTCAAAGTTATTGGCTTCTTTCCTAGCTAATCCGATCTTTGATCTTGTGAATGAATTTAGGGGTTTCACTGGTTTGCAAGCCCTCTTGGCTGATTTTCTATGTATCGTCGCTTTTAAAGTCATTTCTGGTACACAAACAGGCTGAGTATCTAAATGTATCTGTTGTTTTATCCACATAAAGAAAACGTTTGCTTTCATATAAAAATTATTTTCCCTTGGCGTGGATGAGTCCTATTAGGCTTGCGTAGCACAATGCGGCTCACTGGTAAGAAATAAAACGAACACGAGTTGATATAAAATTGACACAATATTGTAGAAATAATATATTTAAATTAAAATGGAGTCAAGATTATATTAAAATAATCTTTCCATTTTAAAACCACGCTGGACAGAGCAAAAAAGCTGATATATAAAAAAACCCATTTTTACTGAACACATTTTACTACAATGTTTTGCCGGACATATTGATTTTTACGAGTGGAGGTTTTTTTTTTTTCTTTTTTTAGCGTCGATTTCCAACATGGTCAAATTGCCGTAAAGTCATATATACCTTCTGTTCGATAAGAAGCCACAGAAGAAAATGGAACGCTTTCACTTGTAAATGGGAGCTGAGTTTGTTCCTTGGCAGAAACATCTATAATTAGGGTGCGTTCGATTGACTCTATTCCGGAATAAGAATACGTAGAGAGAAGACTAAAAACGGTATGTTTGGCGTTTTGAAGCAACAAGGGTAAAAAGGTATGCTGAAAATGGTATTTTAGCAGGTGTTTGACAATTTTAATTTGAATCTACGTAAAAACGAAGGATTTGTAACTTTTAATTCCATGTATTCCTGTTCCGGAATACGGTCAATCGAACGCACCCTTATCACATACAACAACCCATTTATGACTTTACAGTTGGCATTCGCAAAAATATTTAACGGCATTCACAATACGAGCTTATTTGAATCATAATCTCATCAGTTCTGGATCAACAACTCTTACCAGCTGCGAGCCTCTAGCTAGACAGCAGGCACCTAAACTATCTACTGTTCGTAACTAACAATACATAAAAAGAACGTGTCTAGGCTTCGTTGTTTGGCAGACGCAAGACTGCACAAGCAGTATCTACATGAACAATTGCCAAAAACCTTAATTCAAAAAGCTGATCATTCAGTTACATTCAGAATCAGATTAACCCTTGCTTCGGTTTACATCATTTTACCTGCATGTTGCTTAGACCCTTTCTTCTCTTCTCGTGCTTTCTTTTGTGAAAGGCCACGATCGGTGAAAGAGATATCTGTAAATATTTGAAAGTAAAAATCTGAAACACCTGCAATCTTGGACAAAACTCTTGGGAAAATTTCTGGCGCGAAAATCCCTTGACATGCACTCTCAATTTGTCCCCACTCTACTGCATACTAATGTTGATAATGTGGTGAAAAATACCGTGCAAGCCTTTGGCCATTTCTTACCCCACATTGGATTAGAGGGAGGGGGAAAGTATGGAGAAGTTAATCTTTTATTACACAGACAAATGAGAGAATGACCATTTTGTAGTAGTGTGTCACATTTCCCAACGAGTTTTCTCCAAGATTGTGGGTGGGAGGCAGAATTCAGTTTTTTGCCTTAAAAACCGAAGATCACAGGAAAGATTCAGATGCTGACTAGAGATGAATCCAAAGAGCTACTGGGGTCGATAATTATATTTTTGATATTGGTAAGGTTATCATAATTTACGTTCAAGGAATGCTCATGGTGTCCCCCACATCCATCAGTGGTTATCAGTGTTTTCAAGTGTACAGAGCGTATTAGGCATGTGACGTCACAAAGGCCAAATAAAGAAAGTGCTGTCAAGTTGATGTCTAGAAACTAATCCCCAAGGAATTGAACTTTTCTCTTTTACGCAAACACAACGTTGCATGTTTTGTTCAGTTAAAGAAACCAAGGCACCTTATCACGCGAATTCTCTATTCGAGAACTGTCCTTCCAACAGCCGATTTGTACTTGAAACAGTCCTAATGATTTTACCTTTTCGTTCCCTACTGGATTTACTCTTTAATTTGTCTTGTCCTTCTGATGGGATCTGAGGCTCACAGGGCGCATCTGTTGAAACAATACGTGAATCGCTAACAGCTCAGTGAAAAGAAAACTCAATTCGAGCTGACTATCAAGACAATTTATGATACTGATTTCCGAGAGTATTTTGTTTTCTTGTTTTCAGCGTTGTAAAAGTTCAGTCTCAGTGAATTGGTCGTGTTGAGGTCCATAAACTAATCCTCCGGGAATTTATACCATCTATTGGGTATTTATACCATCTATTGAGATCACTTGACTTTTCGAGATGACTTCCACTCCTATTGTAGAAACGTTAGTCAATGTCACCCAAAACAGTCCTTCTCAGGACTACACCAAACCGGACGATCATACTTGACTTAGCTACAGCTAACAGCTTATCTACAGCTACGTACGATAACTGTCTTTCCAACAGCCGATTTGTACTTGTAAGAGTTCCGATGATTTTTACCTTTTTCATCCTCACTGGATTTTAAATGTAATGTGCCAAGTGCATCTGATAGCATCTCAACGTCACAGGAAGCTTCTATTGAAATAACCAATGGTCAATGTTAAGTAAGCTTAAGGTGCAAATGACTCGGAATTTCACCACCATTTTAAATTTTAGAATTCAATCTGTAATGTGCTCAGAAGCGTTTCTGTACAAAAACCGAGAACATATCTAGAACCCGATGACACCTCACGTATTTTCAAGGAAAATATGAAACAAAGGTCTGGCATCAAGTTGAGGATTTTGGCGTCATCAGTTGTGCAAAGATAATCACATTCTCGTTCCCAGATCCCATCGTTTCTCTTAGCCTTCGCACGAGAAAACGAAGGAAATTCATTTTTTTTCATTGGTTATCTTGCGACCAACAAAATATTGAAGTGAAAGTAAAAATGGCCGGCTTCGCGCAGCTGACCCCATTTTGCCGCATCGGTCGGCAAAATTATCAGTGTGTGTTTGTGTTACAATTACGACATTCTATTCGACATGAAGGGACACATTCTCTAACACCGAGACTCTTGGAATGTAACGCTACTGAAATCCGAAAGGCAGTCCTAGAATCTGGGACTGCTGTCTCTAGAGCCCCTCCCTTTCTCGTGCGAAGGCCCCGCCGGCTAAGAGAAATGATGGGATCTGGGAACAAGTATGGAAGGTTTATTGTTGATGTGAGGGTATTTTGCAGTCACATTTACGATTTAAAACGACAAAAGCGCACACAACAATATAGAGTATTCCCTGATCTTCTTTATCGGCGTTGCAGTTAAGTTGTTTAACACAGAATAACAATTTGGAGTGAAATTCACATCGGGCAGAATCTTGGGGTGTGTTTACATTACTTGGGAACCCACCACTTGCTACTGTATTCACACAAGTTAGGGTTCAGCCTCAGTAAGATTTGCTTTTAAATTTTGAGGTGATGGAACTGCCACTTGAAGTTGATGTCTATTTGATATAAACACGATTAAACACCCATTAAGACCACACAAACGATTCTTAAACGACTTTCACATACAAGAATCGGATTCAAACAAATCTTCTCATAAATAAAGATCTTAATTCATACCATTCACTGAGTTGACCATCTTTTCGAGAAGATATTTGCACTGTTTAGACCAGTTATATTTCGTTCCATAGGAGTTACGCAAAGCCTTAGCCTCATCAAGCCTTGTCTGCCTGTTTTTGTTCCAGATGCCCTTGATAGCTGCTGTCCATGCATTGGGATCCTCAGAGTCAATGACGAATGAAGAACCAAATGGTACATTGCCCAGGGCCTCTCCAAAGCCAGAGTTCTTGCTAACGATCACGGGTAGCCCAGCTGACAGAGTCTCCAGACCTGTCAAACCAAATCCTTCTGTTCTAGAAGGCATGAGTACAAGATCCACCGTACCGAATAATCTCTTCAAGCTTTCTCGGCTCTCGATATAGCCTTTCACCCTGAGGCGATGTTTGGGAATACCACATTCCAGCAATCGATTTGCGATCTCTTCACGTTTTCCATTGGGTGCTCCGACGACAACTAGACGAGTGTCATGTAATGCCGCAACAGATCTTGCTGCAATGTCAAACCCTTTTAACTCAAAATCTTCAGCATCTCCACGACCGAACACTAGGACACTGAGTTGTTTTCTTTCCTCAGGAACTTGTTGAACACTGACAAATTCATCAAAAATACCAGGTGTGAAGTCGATAACATCTTGATCTTTTTGACAACTGCGGAGGTAGCTGCGAAAGGCCTCTGCCAGCTTGGGCCCGACTCCTACAACGAAATCAGCCATCTCGCATAGCTCTACTTCGACATTGTGCTTTTCTTCGTCCTTTGAGATTGGATTCTCGTAACATTTGAACATTCCTAATTCCTCTGGGTCAGTGTGTACCATTTGTATCCACTTGCATTTGCGAGAGTTGCGGATAACTCGTGCTTGGCGGCCAAGTTTCACTCCATGACCAACAATGACGTCCATTCGCAAATCCTCTGGTGGAAAGCTGAGCCAGTTCAGTTCTTCATACCCAGGCTGTCGTGTTGCCTTCAGAATCTGTATGCCATGGCTGAGAGCTACTTTCCTATCATCCTCAGAGCATTTTGGCAAAAAGTATGTGATTTCCACTTCTGGGAACTTGGCCAGCTGTATGGCCAACTCTCTGTTGATTGTGGAAAGTCCGCCTTTACTGGATCCCCACTCAGAAGCCAAAATGGTGACTTGAACTTTTTTGGGGCCATGTTCTTGAGATTGCTGCCATGAGCCTGACGCCATAGTTAAGTGTGGTGGTAACGCTGTTGCACTGGGTCGGACGGACCTTGAGCCATTGCTATTCTGTTTCCTTAACACACACACACAAAAGAAATTACCAGACATTAATTATGGTGCAGAAAAATGTGATTCAGTAAAGGAATGTTCAAGGGAGTTAAGAATGTCAAGAACGGCCCAAGGAAACCTGGCAGTTTCTAATAACTGGGGAAAAAGTGGTTTTACCACTGAGAAATGGCTAATTATATGAAAAATATATGGCTTTTAGTGCTTCCCGGCAGCTAAAAACTTGACAAAATGTACTTCATTGATGGACAACGTACGATAAAATAACTAACAGTTGTGTAAGATAATATGCACAATTGGGAGAACGAAATTACTACAACTTAAGACAAGGAATTGCTAACTAATTCATGAAAGCCATCATCACGTAGGGTTGGTTTTTTTTTCAATTTGTGGGGGAAGTTTCCAAGAGAACACATGAAAAGGCATTTTAATGCCTCTATCCTATATACGCACAGACGAGGCCGCCCAAGCCCGGCATCCAGACTTCTGCTTTCTGCTGTGATTCTGCCAACTGTCATTTGAAGGTGGCTCAATCCAGCTTCACCAATAACATTTCAAGAGAATGTCAGTGTTATTGAAAGTATTGACTCAACACTTTTTTTAAGCAACGGCAATGTTAAGGTATCATATAAAACACCATTTCTTTTTTAAACAAGATCTGATGCTATCATTATTGTAATATATAATAGCTCAACAAGTTTAGCAACAGGAAAGCCGTACAAAAACTCTGTAAAACGTTTCAATTTAGCCTGCTCATTTAATGGGGCTCACCATTACAATAACGGTATCGCATAAATGCTAGGTAATACAGTGTTGTAGAATGATCATGTACATTTTTTTTCAAAGCATTGAAACTGCTTTGAGTTTCCTTAACACATTCATTTACAACTACAGTCTGTGACAAAATTCCTTGGAACAATACACGAGTCAGTACACACATGAAGCTTTCGCGGCTTACTCTCCCCTCACAATGTTGTTTGCACGCGAGGTTCTGAGCCGATTTGCCAAAACAACATTTTGGGAGAGCAAGGTATTGCAAAGAGTTTCAACAATTTTGTCCGAGGCTATAGTTAGCAACATACAAGGAAAAGAAATTCAAAATCAATTGTAAATTGACGGATTTATGTTTCTTTTTACCCTCAATTCCGGGTTTCGACAAAACACTGACCCCCGGTCAACTGACCCCCTTACTGACCCCCTATAAAATCAATGGAAAAATGAAAATTAAAGAAGCCCAGAAATATCAATGGGACCCGATTCAAGTTCATCAATAAATTTAGCTTACCTGAAACTTTCAAGAGGGCGGACGCGTTGCAGAGTTCAGACTCTTGTTCTCCTTTTACTGTTTATTGGAGGTTTTGTTGACGGAAAATCGAGCACAGAATAAGATTGAATATCATCAAATATTGCTTTCGTACGCATTGGGAAATAAAGCAAAGAGAAACGCTGACAAATGAACAGGCTCGCAAAAGGATCGCGATGGACTTCTCGTGCCACGAACAAGCGCGTAAACCTCAACCGGAAGATGAATTTCATAAGGTAGTTCCAGGCCTCTCGCCCAGCTCTGGCATTTTAAGAACTGTAGCAGCTGTGGTGTTAACCTTTTGGACACGCCCGTTTGATTACTTTCTCCTTGGTGCATGAAGCATTCAAAAAGACCACGGATTCTCAAGATACTGAAGGTAAAATTCCTGGGTAATCTAATCAAAAACCAACATGCCTTTCTACAAAGCTCTACCACATCCGGATCGTCTGGCAGGAAAAGTAACAAAAATACATTTCATAATGTATTCATGGCATTATTTGGATAATACAAGGTGCAAAATAAGAGATAAATCGATGGAAAACAGTAAGGCCACTTACCGTCCATGACTAAAGCCATGTGCAAGTTATGCATGCGGAAGGCGAGGGACCTGGGACTACAAGCTTGCGGTTAGTTGCGTGGGTGTTAATTTGCCAGAATTTCCTCGCTATTTTTATTGCTTAATTTTCTAGCGGATACAAATACCACGCTTGCTGATGTTCCAACTTATTCTGTGCTCGATTTTCCGTGACAATTCTTTCAGTCAAATGAGAAGGGAGTCGGAAATCTGCAACGCGTCCGCCCTCTTGAAAGTTTCAGGTAAGCTAAATTTATTGATGAACTTGAATCGGGTCCCATTGATAGTTCTGGGCATTTTTAATTTTCATTTTCCCATTGATTTTATAGGGGGTCAGTAGGGGGTCAGTTGACCGGGGGTCAGTGTATTGTCGAAACCCCTCAATTCCATGGATTGAGTACTTTATCACACTTACCGGAATTCCAAGCAGCGGCTTTAAGCTTCTTTAAGCTTGGCACGTTTCCAGACGTACCGCTTTGAAACAGGTCACACTGTTTTCACTTTTATCTTAGCGCAGTTATGGGTCCTTGAACATAAGAAAATTGATTCAATCATTACACACCTCTCATCTGAGGAATTTACTTTTACTTGATTCCTTTCAAATACTGTTAGCACAACAAAAGTCACAAGTAGACATTGCTCTTTTGAGATTAACTTGCTTTATCGATTAAAAGAAAACTTGAGGGCTTAATGCAGTTAAACTGTTTCCTAATTTCCTACTGGCATCTTAACACAGAGTATTAACACATGCGGTCAGTACCACTCATCTGCCACCTCTAGCTGGATCGTAATGCCAACCAATGCTGTTTTCAATTTCATTCAGAGTCATTGGTAAACTTTCTGCTTTAGAACCAGCAAGAGATCCTGAGTGCAATTGGGGGTTGGTTGGGCGGCCATGTTGGTCTACAGAACAATGCTGTAAAATGTCTTTTGGGAATTTGACTCTATTCTTATGCAACGAACAACTTGTTTCTATTGTTTTGTACACCAACATGGCCGTCTCATCATGTGGATGAAAACCAAGGATAATGGAGCCTCAAACATCAGAGAACAGGAATGCGATATTACTGTTAATTGCTGGTAGAATGTCCAAAACATAACAGGATCAAAGCTGTTTGCAAAATGTCGAACCAATGTTCCACATCGAGCTGCTTTTTTGATGAATAGGAGTCAATTTTAATACAATCATAGATTGATGCATTAGAATTTATAGACATTCAGTGAGTGATATTTACATCACAAATTTGGACAAACGGTATGAATTATAGCGAAGAATTCAGTGAGTGACATATAGCAAGAACTCTGGCTATTACTCAAAAAGGCAGCACAATATTAGACAACCACTTACATGTATCTAGGATTTGAAGTGTTAGACAGATGCACAAAGGATATGAGTTTTTAATTGAACAAACTGTAGTGCTGCATTGGTGGCAGAATGAAACTTGAGTTTATAGCTGCCATATCTTTCTACAGCGAATACAGCAATTTAGCATATTAAATAGGTGGTAATTTGCTCTTTATCAACTCATTTGATATAAGCTTATAAATTTTGTTCTACAAAAGGAATTTCATCCTAAATATTCTCACAGAAAATCTAAAATGCCCATTGAAAATAAAATAGACTTCATAATTATATGCAAAAGCTCTTTCCTACGACTTTTAAGATAACCTGGGAGCTTAAGAACCTGTGCTGTAACAGTAAATATAGGAGAGGGATACAAAGTGCAGATCATGTACTCCCAAGACAAAAACGGGTTGTTGAGAGCTGTTGTGGTATGGTATGTATTCAGGAAACAATGCTGCAACACCATACCACGGAATTGTTATGATAAATAACTCAAATAGCAATTAAATCAGTTGGTGTTTGAATGCGGAAGTTTATCTGGTGATAATAATAATTATTGCTTTTTCGTATCCATAGGACATGACCTTGACAGTGCTCGAAATTAGCGGTCGTCCGGTCGTCCCATACAACCAGAAAGTTTACCGGGAGACCAGTTTATGGTAAAATGAAAAGCCGGGATGCCAAAACAACGTTTGGCCTGGCCAAACGCTCTCAACATTTCAATGCAACATCTTGCAACATTGTTGGGCACAACATTGTGCATACATTTGGCCACCCAGTTGCGATATGTTGGATGACGTTGCATCAAATTTGAAAACGGTCAAATTTTTCGTGCAACATTTTGGATGTTGCATGATGTTGTTCTCGTTTGGCCACGTTCATGCAACATTGTTGCACTAGGGAATGCGCGCTAGGTCCAGTTGTTGCGTGCCAGGGACCAGAGGCATATAAACATCGACGTGTTGAATTGAAAAATGTTGAAAATGCTGCGCGTGTTTCCCCAGCTGGTTCAAAACAAGTCGCCTTGAAATGTTACAACAGTTTGGCCAGGCTTGTAAATTATGGGGGCTCCAACGCCATGTGATTGCATCTCAACATGGCATGCATTTAATCCTTACGAGTTTACTAACAGGAAACCAATTAAGCATTAATTTTATCATGGCGCAAATTTACGGATTTACACATGTAGTTGCCCGACCTTTTAAATAGCGACAACCTAGAATTTTCTATTAATTTCGAGCACTGCCTTGAAAGAAGGATGGCATACATGTACAATATCAAGTATTACTTCCGCAGCTGTATAGCAGAGCGTTCTTCAGAGCTCTTAAATTTTCTTATCATAATGATAATTCTAACAAAACAAGTTAGACGCAAGTTAAAGTTTTGACGTAGAAATATAGTAGTCAATACAATACAATACATACTTAATTGACCGCTCCCCACAGGGGCTTTTCAGGGCCAATGAAACACAACGAAACGACGGAACAGAACAACAACAACTGTTAAGAATCCCAACTGGCCGGGGATAAACCAGTCGGCTATTTACAAGTGCAGCTGGGAAGTTGAACCAGGAACTACCAGGATCAAATTCAACGAGTGGTCAAAACGTGTCTTGAACCCAGGATCTCCGGCTCTCAAGGCAAGCGCCCTAACCACTGAGCCACACGGCCTCCTAAATATGTTGCAGTGTCACTCTGTTAACTTGAAATATAGAACTGATCCTTGCACCTATCTAAACAATTTGAGCAATAATTGTCTCTTATAGACACCCAAAAAATTCAGCCAGCATGGACAGGATTTGAACCCATGATCTCTGTAATGCCAGTACAATGTTCTACCAACTGAGCTACGATTAACCACACGGTTGGGAGCAAGTCAGAGAGCAGGTCCTTGCATGGGAGCAAATAAGTCCAACAAATTGACCTGCTCCACACCGTGTGACTGGCTTCATAACTCACTTGTTAGAGCATTGCACTAGCATCACAGAGGTCATGGGTTCGCATCCCGTTGAAGCCATCTTCGTTTTTTGAGCGCCTATAAGTTAGGGTTAACGGCCTGAAACGAATCAAGTTTAGGGTGTTGACAAATACCCTCAACCAAATCCCCTAGACTTGCTAAGTGCTCTAGCAGGAGGAACACGTTTTACACAGTTGGATCTAAAGCATGCATATCAACAGCTTTCTTTGAGTGACGACTCTAAACAGTTTCTCACTATCAACACCAGTAAGGGGCTCTACTAGTACAACTGTCTCCCAGTTGCTGTGGAAAGTGCTCCTGCGATTTTCCAAATGAATCAATCGACCATTGACACCTATCTCAAGGGTATATAAACGGTGTTGTGTGTTACATCACCAACATATTGATTACGGGACGGAATGACCAAGAGCACCAAAATCAGCTACAGGCTTGAAAGGTATGGAGTGCAACTCAAGTTATCCAAGTGTAGTTTCCTGCAGGAGAAGGTCTAGTTCTTGGGTCATGTGATTTACGCTGAGGGAGTCCAACCATTACTAGCGTTGAAGCTCCGTCATCTATTAATTTTACAGAGCTACAGTCCTTAATCGCAATGCTCCAGCACTATGGGAAATTTCTATCTAATCTCTTGACACTGCTGCACTGATGTTTTTGTTTTGCATTCCAAAAAGGGTTTTTGTAATTAATTGAAAATGTTGACAATGGAACCCATTGGGAACTCGGAAAAATCCAAGCCTCAAATGGGATTTAAACCTAGAGGGCTCAGATATTTCCGAGTTCCCAATGGGTTCCATTGTCAACATTTCATTTAATATGTGTATGTCATTCTCACATTTGCTCACTTGGGTGGTTGGTTCGCCACATCTCAGATAATATTGCCTTAATGTGACTGCACGATGCAGTTATGAGCTATGAGCTATCCGTAAGTCGTTACTATGTAGCTGCGTGATGCAGCTCAAGTCAAAGACCCACATTCCACCCTTGCTTACCACAGTCTCCAGTTCCTGTGGTTAGAGCATCCGACAAGATCATGGATGATCATGGGTTCAAATCCCATCTGCGGCTCAGATTTTTCCGAGTTCCCAATGGGTTCAATTGTCAATATTTCTTTTAATCTGTTTGCATTAGCTAGAATTGTTGTCAGAATTCAGTGATTCACTTTTAAACAAATCATTCATTAATCATAATTACAGTAACTTACTTCTGAGCTCTGATCAATTTTCCCTGTCTTTTCAGTTAAATTTACAACTCTGCCTTGCAACATTCATACCTGCAAAATGAGAGATATTTATAAACAAATATGATTCTCAAGCATCTACCGCTATATACGCTTACAAGTTTGGTAAAATTTAATTCCTTTAGTGTAGTTAGTGTTTTTTTACATTAACCACATTCAATTTTGTCTTGTTGGGTGGAGGTTAGTACTAACATGTACTTGTATAGGAGTTTTCCCTACCACTACCATCCTTATTTTTCATAAGGGCTGCTATCCATTTTGGTTAGATAACTGTTATTGAGTTAAATTTTTAAATTAAATTAAAAAAAAAAAAAAACGTTTTCCCTCCACCCGTTGCTTTAAACTGCCTCCTTTATTTCTCTCACAATACTGTCCATTCGTCCTTCATGATGAAGACCTTACCTTCGTTAATGGACCTTCTTAATCATCTCAGTTGTTTTTAGCCACCAGCATGTAGTAAAAATCCGAGACATACTGAATTTTGAAAGACTAATAAAAGTTGTGTTGAGTTCAAAGCAGTCGAGATGTCTGGCAATGAGTTTGATCAAACCACCTCTTAGTTTCAGACATTAAATACAGCTCAAACATCTTTTGCCCTCAATCAATAATTTGAACTTGAAAAAATTGAATTAGCATTTCAACCAATGCTGAGCTGATTTTTGTGACATCCAGATGAAAACGGAATTTTGAAGGTTTGAGGAAAAATTATAGAAAATAATTTTATTAAACTTTCACGTCATTTGATAAGTTTTGAAGTTTCAAATGCAGTTAAACCATACATGTAGATGTTGTGGTTCAATTTGCATGCTTTTGATCTGGTACAAATATTTTGAACCAGTTAACTGGTACAATTTATTTGAACTGGTACAATGTTAATTGTACTGGTGCAAAAACAGTGAAAGTAGTTTAATGCTTGTTGAACACAAAGAACACTTTTCATTGATAACAGCTGTTTGCCATTCATTTACTTAGTTCAGAAGGTTACTAATAAAAATAATGTTTGCTGAACATTCAGAGCAGGACAGAAATACAGTGTATAGCAAGACCTGTTGGAAATACTTAACAGTCTGGTTTGACCAAGAATAACATGAGTGGTGTTAAGCACTAATTTACACAATTTAAGCCTAAACACTTGTTCTAGTATGGTTATAACTTTCACGTAACGTTAGCAGTAACTGCCCAAATTTTAGGAATTAGGGTTAAGCTTTCAATTTAATTATTAGGGTTACAGTATGCACTGTCTTATTAACAGTTAGGTTTCCAGGAGGTGTATGACAACTGCAGGTGACATACTGCAGACTGTCTACAAACAGCGCTGATAAACAGTATTTAAGTATAAGCACCCATTTGATTAGCACTGATAAACGGTATTTAAGTCTGTGCACCCATTTTAAAATGGTTACATGTACCTTTCAATAACTTTGAGTTAGGATCAGTCTACAGTCTGCAAGTGTTGGACACTGCATTCTAGGTAAAGGATTTGACCTGCCTTGTAGTAATTGGAGTAACTTACTTGAAGTGTTTAGTCTAAAACAGCCTGTGCATTGCCTTGGTCATTGGGTTAAGAATATCAATTAAGGGGTTTACACCTGAGTAGGTGGGACAGTGAAATAAAGAAAAGGGTTTATCAAGTGAGTTGATACGGTAAACTGACCATTGTAAAGAAATTTTAATGCTGACGTTTTGGTACTGAACAATCTGCGTTCCATGCGAATTTTGCATTTAAGCCTAAGCACCCATTTCAAATAGCGCTGATAAACAGTTTCTAAGTCTAAGCACCCATTTTTAAATGGTTAGCTTTCAATAACTGTGTGACTTGCTTGATGACTCGCATAGCTCGCCCTGTTGGCTTGCATGACTCGCAACCATGGCTCTCTCTCTGACATTTTGAGCGTTAGCCCTTCCTTAGAGCTAAATCCATTTTTGTCTTTCACATAGTAGGACTACTTTTTGTAACAGAAAAAAGTTATATTCTTTATTTTAGTAAGTCAATTGGCAATATAAGTTGTTTATTACATAATTTGTCTCTCAGATTTTCAAGTAACAAGGCCAGTATACGACTACCGGAAAGTAACCACATCACAATAACGTTACAATGTTATTATTATTTTGTACTGTTACGATATCAATTAATGTTATTACTTTCAAAAAACGACACAGAACACAATGTGTGGGCCCAGTTGGGCAGGGAATATGCCAGCAAGGCTCGGATGAAACCACCAACCGGAGGGACCGCATGAGGGGCCTCGGCAAATGTGGCCACACTGAGGGGGTGCCTCATGCCTGTGCTGCAAGGCAGGTATGGTGGCTGGCATAATGTCCTGGGGCCAAGTTAACCCCGTCCAGGAGTAGAACAACATGCCCCCTGCCTGACGGGGCTTCAGCACAGGGCTGAAGGGGTGCCACAGGCAGCAATTTCCCGCCCAAAACCTGAGCAACGTGCAGGGTACCCTGTGCTGAGGCTGATCCTAAAGACCCCTTCACTACAAAACTACAAGAAGAAACAGGAGCGAGGCCCTTGATGGCTCAAGGGGAGGAAAAAGACCGAGAAATTTGGGGCAATGGGGTGAAGAGGATCGGGCCCACTTAATTAAGTCCTAAAATGATGTACAGTAATCAGTGCTGGAAATAACAGTCGGTCATCGGACATTGTCCGACCAATTTTTGAAAATGTCCGGCCAATGTATATTTCACATTATGATCCGACATGATGACCGAACATCTCACCAGCACATCTTGAGTCATCTTCTACAAGGCATTGTCAGTCAATGTTTTATGTCTGGCCCAATTTGTCAAATGTCCGACCAAAAGGAAGATTTGAAAGGACATATGTCCTGTGAATAAAGAAAAATTATTTCCAGCACTGGTAATTATCAATCCCTTTTCTTTTTGTTTGAAGAAGAGAGCAGTGAAAGTAGAATCCAAAAATATGAACTAAAAACAAGGATAAACCCCGTAGTGTCCTAGTCCCAAGAGACAGCAAGTTTGTCAAGCAGTTGTACAAGTAAACAGACAACAAACATTATTAGTGTTTAAAAGTCAGGACAAGAAGCTAGATTCTACTGCACTTGTAAGTTTGTTTTCGTTGGCGTCAACATGCAGCCCTGGTAGGTATCAGATTTTCAACGACCAAGGACTTAATCAGCCAATCAGGTAGCCCAGCAGAACCAGCTGTGAATGCAGCTCTAATGTGAAAGCTGTGAGAGGCATAGTAGGTGCTGTTCATTCCAATGATGTGTAGGAGGGCTCACAAATTACTAGTAAGGGAGTGGTGGGTGGGAGAACATCCATCTGCAAACTGGAAGAGGGGCTGGGCAGGTCCTTGTGTTGATATTTGAAGCATGTAGTCTCTCAGGGTGGTGACAGCACAGACTGTTGAGTTTGATTGAGCAATAATGAGTGAGGAATTAAACTTCTATGGCCACAATAAATCAGCAGTCAAAGATCAAACACTAAAAGAACAATCGGAGGAATTAAACTTCTATCACCACAATACATTGTGGCAGTCCAAGATCAAGCACTATTTAAAGTAACAATAAAAGGAATAATTAAACTTCTAAGGCTACAATAAATTCAGTCGTCAAATTAAGACCAAACACTAAAATAACCATCCAAGGAATAAAAACTCCTATGGACACAAGAAATTCAGCAGTCAAAGATCAAACACTGACATCAAACAAAGAAAACTTCTAAGGCCACAAGAGATTCAGCAGTCAAAGATCAAAGACTAATTAAAAATAACAAGCAGAGGGATTTTAAAACATACAAGAAGGGGAATTTAGGGCCACAATAGATCCACAAGGCAAAGATCAAAACACTAAAATGACAATCAGAGGAATTAAACTTGTAAGGCCACAATAAATCAGAACTTCAAGGTCCAACACTAAAATAACAATTGGAGAAATTATTTTTTTATGGCCACAATAAAATCAGCAGTCAAAGAGCAAACCCAAAGAGGGGGAATAATTCTATGGCCACAATACATTAATTCAGCAGTCAAAGAAAATTCCAACCCGAACATAACACTCAAAGGAATTAAACTTGTAAGGCCACAATAAATTCCAGACTCAGAGGTCAAACACTAAAATAATCTGAGAAATTGTTTTCTTTAGCCACATCAAATTCAGCAGTAAAAGATCACACAGTAAAATAACAGGCAGAGGAGTTGAACGTTTAAGGCCATAATAAATTCTGAAGTCAAAGATCAAACACTTAACTAACAAGCGGAGGATTTAAACTACTATCACCACAATAAATTCAGCAGTCAAAGATCAAACGGTTGTCCAGGGTTGTCAAACATCGGCATTTGGCCATCGGGGAAACACCTCCTTGTGCTGTTGGTTCGACAAGGATGGGATGTTGAGACATTCGCAACGTGTGGACCAGATGATGGTGTGGTCAGGTCCCGATGCCGGTGCTGTAGATCTTCGTTATTTAAGGTTTTTCTGCCAGAGGGTCTTGTTCGTGTGACGTCCTCGCCGCCATGTTGATGCACAAAAGCAGATTGAAGATCTCTCAGTGCATTGCAGCATCCTTTGTTCATCCACCAAGTCGTACATTTTTCCATTGTTATTGGTGTCTCTAGAGGTTGTGTGAAAATGTCCTATAGGGAGTGACGAAGAACAATATACTGGATGGATCAGTGTTTGAGTTTTGCATTGGCAGGAAGTCGACCACCTTGCATGATTTTTGGAAAGCTTCATTTGACTCCTTCTGAAACACGCAGAATCGACTCGAGAAACAGGGAAGCGGGAAATCAGTTCTGCAGCTTTGCTGCCAGTTATGGGCAGATAGAGAGCGTGAAGACGAAGACGAAGAACTTCCGTCGACAGTGAAGTGAGATTTTCCCAACAACGATGGCGAGGGCATGTGGCTTACGAATTGCCATGCGGACACGCCATAATAAAAGTTGTAAACAGTAAAGGTACTCCTTACAGTAAACTAAAGAGCTCACAGAATAACCTATGAAAATAGTAATTACTCCACGCGACAAAGACAGACTGAAATGAAATGCACTTCGGATTACAGGAGATGTGGCTCCAAAGAGGCAACCATGTGATAGGAGCAGGACACAGAGACCGAGGGCTCAGAGGTTATCACTCGAAAACATTAACTTTACTTTTACACTAAAATATCATAAACTTCAATTGTTTCATGAAATTCCTCTGTGTTTTTGCAAAATTGCCTGTTTACAAGCATTACAAGCTGATGTAAAGGAAATTCCTTTGGAATAATTAACATTTAGTACCACTGCACAGATCTAAACTTTGAGGACATGTAAAGATGAGATTTTTCTAAATTTGGTCACTACTCGAGCAGTGAGAATGGTTTTTCACTATTTTTCAATTTTTGCAAAAGCAACACTGTTGGGGTACAATCCGTTACCTTTTACCATTCAGTCAGTCTCTATCAAAGAGAGGACTGTTGGAGCTGCCATTGATTGGTGGGCATTTTCTATGAATGGAATAAGCACATTTTGACGAATGTGTTAACAACTTTCAGGCTGGTTTGTGCATAATTTCTTGAAGGCACTTTTTCCTACTTGTGTCCTCTGTGAGAAAGACAACTGTGTGCCATGGCATCTGACAGGATGTGGCGATGCGGATCCACATAATTTCCCAATATCTGCATCCTCCGCATAATTACGATATTTTCCGCATACAGTACTGTGCAAAAAGAATGCAAACGAATTTCGCGCTTTTCGCTACTTTTCGCTACTTTTCGACGAAATATAACGAAATTTCGGGCGAAACGAAATTTCATTCGAACTTCGCCGAATTTTCGAAAAGCCTATTGTTTCAATCAAAACGAAAATTCGCAACGGCCGCGCGAATATTCAAGCGAAATTTCGTCGTGACATAGCGAAATTTCGTTGCGACATAGCGAAATTTCGCTGTGACATAGCGAAATTTCGTTGTGACATAGCGAAATTTCGTCGTGACATAGCGAAATTTCGTCGTTACATAGCGAAATTTCGTCGTGGCATAGCGAAATAGTGAAAGTTCGCAGCGAGTATGTCCTCCTTCTCGCTTGTCTCTCCAATCCGTCTTCCTCTCGGGAGGCTTCGATGACAATAAAATTATTTAAGCGGGCAGATTAGTCATGGTAAAGGAAGCGCTTTTACAATCCCTTTCTAATTCAGTCAATGCATGACATCTGGATTGCTTCTAAGAATTATGTCACGAAAGTGTCGATTGCCCATGTGTTTTCGAGTTCTGAGTAACCAATATGTCATGAGAAGTGTCTATTGCCAAATAACTCGAGTTTGGATCATCGCACAGCCCTAAAACTTTGACACGCTCATGATTTATTACCCTCCTACAACATCTCAATTTCTTGACTTAATTTATTGAATGGTAAGCGATTTTATTTTTTCTTTGCGTGGTACTTGCGTGACGTGAAAACCAAGAAGAATTGCTATTGTAGGTTTGGTATGTTAAATTGTCTATGGCTGTATTCTTGGAGTCTCAAGATTGATGCATCGGGCGTACCAAAAATCTTATGTCTTTTTATTGACAAAGTATCAATTGAATAAAGGAAACGAAATCGCTTGTAATGCTTGTCTACAGTTTCATTCAGGTCGTGTTTACACTCAAGGTTGAGAGAAGAAATACAGTTGTTGATTCCATTCATTCATTAAAAGGGGAAACACTAACCAAGACTTTACAAAATTTCGGTTTAGGCCGCGGCTACACGTGCAATTTTTTGCTCGCGACGGTCATGCGATTTGCTTCAAATTTTGTCGCGTTACCAGCGCGCGATGAAAATCGCAAGTGTAGCCACCCTTGAACTGCCGACGTGACAACTGAAAAAATCGCAAGAAATTTCTCGCGATTTTTTTCAACGGCTTTTTCTGCTGTCGCGTTGCCAGTTCAAGAGTGGCTACAACTGCGATTTTCATCGTGCGCTAGCGACGCGACCAAATTAGAAATAATTGCATCAGCGGTGAGAGCAGAAATCGCTGGTGTGGCCGCGGCTTTATAGGATTACGATATTTCGATTAAAGGCGCTGTTACACTGTGAAATGTTAAGTTCTTCAATTTTCGTTTCAGTGCGTACGAACTCCAACCGAAATTTCGTTGTAGATTTGCGAATTTTCGTTTCAGTACGTACGAACTCCAACCGAAATTTCGTTGTTAGATTTCCGAATTTTCGTTTCAGTACGTACGAACTCCAAACGAAATTTCGTTGTTAGATTTGCGAATTTTCGTCCTGCGTTCGAATTTTCGTGTGGCTCAGCGAAATTTCGAAGAAATTTCGGGCGAAAAATCACACCTTTCCCACCGAAATTTCGGCGAAATTTCGAGAGAACAATAACCGAAATTCGACGAAATTCGTTTGCATTCTTTTTGCACAGTACTGTAAAACAGAAGAAATGCCTGATATTAGTTACAAAGCAGCCGCTTACCATCCTCAGAAACATAAAAGCCAAGGAGATTGTGACTGTTTTGAAACGCTTAGTTTCCTGAACATTGAAGACAGTGAAGAAAACATGCCATTTTGTTCACAAGATGAAAGTTCGTAAGCAGTTTCCACGCATTTTTTGGCAATGAGCCTGTACAAAAGTTAAACCGTTTTCATAATGTTCATACCCTAAGCTTGAAATTCTTTAAAAAGATGAAAAAGATATGATAAGTTTGCTGCAAGTTATAGTCGCAAAATTAAATTGCATGATCTGTAAAAGTAGGGACAATCATTGCGATGAAGTTGTACAAAACAAAATAGGAGCCCGCAATACGTATGTGTAAAAAACCGCTGAAAATGGTGAATGATCGAGGAAATGGATCGTGGTTACAATTTTGCTGCATACGTACATGTATGTATCTCCAAATTGAAACAAAATTCCATGTTGAGAAACAAAATATTTTGTCTATCGCTTTATTTATTTTAGTAAAAGTTTCGGCAAAATGCCAATTGCTAGGCCTTTCTTTTATTTTAACAGTTAAAGCTGGTCACAAATTGGTGACTCCTCCAGATATCTTAATCGAAAGGGAACAAATTCAGTCGGAAATGCGACTGTATTGATCGCACTTTCAAGTCCTGATTCACCATAAGCATGTAAATACTTTGGACGGACCTAATTATTAGTTCTATAAATTGTTTAAATGTCCACATAATCCAGTGTAATTTCCGCATAATCAACGCATGTTTATGCATAACATGGCGAGTTCGAAAATTTCCGCATAATTTTTAATTTTTTTCCGCATCCTATCAGAAGCCCAGGTGTGCGTGGGACAAGATTTGAAACACTTCCTGTTTTCAGACTACATGTACTTTCTTGTTGTTTCCTGTGAAGAGTTTGCCTTTTCTGTATAAAGCCCATGTGTTTTGAGTTATCATCTGATGTTCCCATTTTGTTACTTGTTTCGGCTCAGATCGATCTTCCTTTCCTGAAAGGCAGAGTTGCATCTTTGTTTTTTCTTTCTTTGTGAGTCTTTTCAAGTCCTCTACAGAAATCTAATAGTATTTAATTTACGCTATTGCATTTGCGCAAGTCTGCCAATTTATTACTGATATATTTACCACAAGTGGCTCTGGTGTCTAAATGTGAATAAAAGTTAAGACTGAGAGTGGCCTGGGATGAATAATAAAATATTTAATTATAAAATTAATTATTATGGGGAATTTGCATGATGTGTTTGTGTGGTCAAGTGGGCCACAGATCCAGAGGTAGGGGTGCAAGTTCGGGTGAGTCGATTAGTGTGAAAAGTCTGTGAGGGGTGTTGTAGAGGGAGTGGGCATAAGGGAATTCAAGGAGGGGGCTACTTGGAAGGTAAGGAGGGGGATAGAACTGAAAAAGAGGGGTGGGGTAGGATAGAGGTAATGGGGAAGATCGGGAAGGGGTAGGAGAAGTAGAACGGAAGAAAGGAATATTGCATTCCTTTTTAGACCCCCCAAAAAACCAAGCCCCCTGTTTTTTAAACTACACCCCTGAAAAAAGGAAAGTACCTTTTTTAGACAGTTGACAAAAATAAACCAGTACAATTAAAATAATTGTACCAGTTCAAATATTTTGTACCAGTTCAAACTATTTTGTACCAGTTCAAAAACAAGTTGTACCAGCAGTCAAAAGTGAACTACAACATAGATATGAAATTGAGGTGATGCTCAGATCTGTACGCAATTTGCATTTTAACTTAATTACCTAAAAATTTCTGGTTGTCGCTGTAACATCATGACCAAGAAAATTTTATGTTGAAGAATCTTTCCCCCAGAAAACAGGTGGCCGCAAGAAGTCTATAAGAAATCAGAACAGAGAAAAAATGGATTAAGATTACTCATGTTTTGATGATATACAGTAGATTGATAATAATTAACCTTTAAATAGTGTTTCGTGCAGTGAGCCAGTCAGTAAAATTTACGTTAGACAAAAATGAGACAGCACTATTAAAATTCCAGAATAGAGCACTAATTACAAAATTACGAATTATGACAAAAATATTTATGAAGATTACTTTCAAAATTATCTGAACCATGTGCATTTACTGGAACACGTAAATAAGGTGATGTTAATACAGCACAAGCAAAATTAATATATTATCCAAGCAAGAAAATGCCAGACACAACATAATGTTTAGGATTACAAAGTCTTAATTAGAATATCTGCTTTGGTTTACCTGCAATAACCAATAGCTCTTTAGTTTTTTATTCAGAAAAATCTGGAAATCATATCTTAGCATAGTTAAAAACCTTCCCCCTCTCAAGAATGAAATTCAAAAATTAGCAGTGTGAGATTTCATCACTACAGCAGAGACAAGTTAAGCATTCACCTTTAAAATGTGATACTCCATTAATTTTGATATTGTAATGTAAAAATTATTTTTGGTGGACTGCATTCAATTAAAATACAAAAAAAGTTCTTCTTAGACCCTGTTTATATGGAGAAAAGTTGTTCTGGGTAGATTAGGGTCACCTGCCTGTAACTTGTGCTACCATGAGCAAGCCAACTTTTTATGAATACATATCCCTCAAAACCCGGCAAACAGTTTTAGTACATGACAAAAAAAGTTGGATTGGCAAGGAGGGTGACCATCCTACAGTCTGTAGCTGGGTCACCCTTTTTCGATGGTAGGGTCATTGTCATGGAATGCACAATTACATCCCAATGGTAATTTCTTCTACGATGCAGATTTCTTTTGTTTCAGTATTTATACTGCAGGACGCAATTTGCGGTGTAGTTCATAACTTGTTACTCATTACATAATTATTAAACACTGTAAAGTACTTGTAATCAGGAACCATTGCAAATATATTTACTAGTACAAATCTCTAAAGCCATTGAAAATGTAAGCAGTAATAGCTGTTAATTAGGAGACTCTTGCAATAGTTGTTCTAATCACTAGAACCCTGGCATTTGAAAAGGATTTGAAATCCGAGGGTTTAAAAGAGTTGCTGAAAAAGTTGGTGGGTGTGGTGTGTGTTCATGCGGTAAGAGGGAAACTTTGAAACTGCACAGTTGACACTACTGAAGTCTTCAGCAGAGGCAGCCCCTTAAAGGTTCATGGAAAAGAGTCATTTGTCGGGGGAAGCAAGTTCTGCTGCTAAAAAGTTGGTCTTCAGCAGAGGTGAGCTTGAGATTCACAGCAAAAAGTCATTTGTCGGGGGAAGCAAGATCTGCTGCTAAAAAGTTGGTCTTCAGCAGAGGCGAGCTTGAGATTCACAGCAAAAAGTCATTTGTCCAGGGAAGTAAGTTGTGCTGCTAGAAAGTTGCCAGAACCAAAGAATGGAATGCCAATGAGAAACAACTTTCAAAGAGCAGACGCAGTAAGCTGGAGAAACGCAAATTAGTGTAAATTATTTTAATAAATGCTTGAAATATTATAGTTTGGTATTACATGTTTTCTTGAGTTTGCTCGTGCGCTGTGTTCTTCCCAGTCTTCTGATAATTGAAACTGAGATAGGCAGCTCTTGATTTGGACAAAAGGGTCACTTTGCTTGAGTTGACTTAGCTGGAAGGGTGAACACTCTTGCCTCAAACAACTTTTCTCCACATTAACAGGCCCTCAATAATTGATACAATATCTTTAACACTGACGCTTCGCAAACACATCACAGACCTCAACAAAGTCCTTTCAGGAAAGCCCATTTTCAAATTCCCTAACTACGATATTCCTTTAAACAAGTCTTAAGGGCAGGGTAGCTACATCACAGATCTAAAATTGAGGAAAAACAGTCAAGGCTTAACCCTGAAAGGTGTAGTAACTCTACTCCAGGGATAAATACAGGAATACCTGTTATCCCCATTAGAATAGCAGGTATATCCCTTGAGTAACTGTTATACCTGGTATAATTTATTTCTCTTTCCAGGACCTGGGCCCTAAACCATACCTTGAAAAGAAGGCAATGAATGACCCCTCCCCCACCACATAATCCCACTCAATGCTGTTAAGGAAGATGGGCATAATTAGCCCATTGTGGGATTCAAGGGGGAGGCATGATATCAAGATTTACCTCATGCAAGTGGCAACAAAAGATGAAAAGCTTTTCTAGTTAAAAACATGGATTAGTTAAGAAAGTCTGAACAATTTTGTCCCGGATTCTTAGAATCCTAAAAAACCTAAGCGTCACATCCATCCAACACATTCAACAGAACATCTTCCAAGGGGGTGGTGGACAAAACACTGACCCCAGTCCATGGACTACCCAAATGAACTACCCTAAAATGGACTAACTCCTAAAAATACTATTTTGAATAAGTGCTATTGAAAAAACTGAATTGATTATAAAATTATACTTTCATTGCACATACCTTGTTTATTTTCTTGCGCATGGTGACATGCAGCTAAATCCAAGAATTGCACCGGTTTCACTTCACTTACATGATGTAATTGGCCATCACAACAATAACATTATCGAAAGCTAACCTTTTTAAAATGGCTGCTTAGACTTAAATGCTGTTGATCAACACTGTTTAAAATGGTTGTTTAGGCTTAGGTAAGCACTGCTTGAGATGCAGCTTACATATAGACCAACAGTACTCATTTGAAATAGTATTTATAGGGTAGTCCATTTGGGGAGTCTATGGACTGGGGGTCAGTGTTTTGTCCAACACCTTCAAAGGGAGCTAATTTAATGTCCATTGTTTGCTTCCACAAAGATTGTCATGGTTTTTATGTAGTTGTTTGTAAGGGGCTACAGTATTGATTAAGGCACTCATGATGCGTATTTTTTCCGGCGAAAATTCAGTGAGATTATCGTTCAACCAAAAATATTTTTATTCCATGAGTGAATGTAAATACATGTAAATGTGTCGCTCAGATATAACTGCAGTAACTGCCGTAATGTACATTAATAAAATTCAGCATAAGAAATTAAATGACTAAGTCAGCTGTTTGGCTTCAGCATGGAAGTCGCTGCTGGAACATGTCATGAGATTGGGTGATCGTAATTAAGCTTAAAGAAACGTGCGGAAGAGGGGAATTGATGAACTCACCTAAATTCTCAATTTAAAAGCTTCAATTGCATGGTGACGCTGCATGCTGCCTTCAGTTCTCCTCACTTCATTTCTTTTAAATCCAAACCAACCCTGAAAAACCCACACACTCGGTCGTAGACAAGTCTAGCTCAATACAACAAAATTATTAACTCTGCTTGTAAAAAGTGTCTAGTAATTCACTTCTACGTTCAATATGTGCTGCCTCCAGCCCAGTTATGACATATTACACTCCGTTTGAACGTTAACTCCGCTTTCTCCGTACAAACGCGTATTTTGTTACAATACTGTCTTCTCAATTTGGGAGAACAGTTGGTTGAAACAATGATCAACACAGCGTTTCTTCAAAAACGACATATTCCAGTTTGCACGAGATTCATTACAACAAATACAGAAGTCTAGAAGTGGAAATTTGTTAGTTGAACACGATTACCTTGTACAAAATGCAGTGGATGTTTTCTTCTTTCGAGAGCGATCTTTAATCTGCGAACAGAAAGCTCTTGGAGACCTTGGAGGCCTTCAAAACGAAACTGAAAGTGAAGAATTTATTCCGGGAATGGGTGTGTAAGGTGGATGACGTCAACGAAGGTGATATTTAGTTAGGGTCCGGTGGGGGATTGAGAATCGCAAAAATTGCGTTCACTTTTTTGTGGCGGAAAAGTTTCCCTCTCAATGGTCTTCACTTATCTCGTCGTATTAGTCCTGTAATGTAAAACGACATCGGCCAGGAAGGATAAAAAAATTATGGATCGCCTCCATTCCACCCCAAATATCTCTTATGACACTGATCTGATCAGGAGCGTCTGTCATGGTCACGCGATCACGTGAACATAACACCTGGCAAAAGAGATGTGACAACCAATAAGCAGGAAGCTTCACTGGCGATAAGCCCGCAATATGGCACGTGACGCGTTTCCGGGGCTATCACTGGCTCTCGTGAGGAAGGAACTCACCAGAAAAACGGTCAGTATAAAACGTCGGACTGCGGACCGGGTATAAAATACGGACCAGGTATAAAACACTGTGAAAAAGGCGCAGAGCAACGAAATAACCACGTGAATTGAAGTCCGACATGAGAATGATGAAAAAACCTTTTGCGCCATAATTATCAACCATAGCGTTAAAGTGGATACTTTTTTGGCTTCTCAAAACGACGAGGGCGCTTGCCTTGAGATCCGGAGATCCGGGGTTTAAGACCCGCTCTGACCACTCAATGAATTTGTTCCTGGTAGTCCCTGGTTCAACTTCCCAGCTGCACTTGTAAATAGCCAACTGGTTTGCCTCCGGCCAGTTGGGATTATTAACAGTTGTTGTTGTGTTCTGTTGTTTCGTTGATTGTTTCATTGGCCCTGGAAAGCCCCTATGGGGAGCGGTCAATTAAGTATTGTATTGTATTGTATTGTATTGTATTGTATTGTACGAGCAATAGCTCACTGAAGGTTTTAGTTGAAATTGCAAAACGTTTGTATGTTGTACGGTCAGTATAAAACGCGGACTGCGGACTAGGTATGAAGCAAGCACTGAGTTTTCAAAAACGGAGTATAGAACAAAACTAGGTTTGTACTGACCCAGATAAAGATTTTTTGAAAGGCCCTTGGGTACTCTTATTCCGTGTCAAAATATTGTCACGTACACAGAAATGCTCAATTACGACATCGACTGGGCTAGAGAAAGTAAGAGTAGAGATTTTATCTCAAAATTATACTTTATTCCACGAATTTAAAAAGGAAAGGAAAGGAAAGGAAAGGAAAGGAAAGGAATTTTATTTAAGTGTCTAGTCTTTCTAGCACTGGAGCACTAATTAGGGACACTGTAAACTGAAATCAACAATTAACGCAAATCAAGTCAAACACTAGGGTGGAAAAATTGTTATGGGAAAGAACGGAAACACTTTTGGCATAAACTTAAACTCTACGTACATTTGCATCTTTTATATTAAAGTTCTCGAACTCTTGTTGTCGTAGTCCAAGCCAGCATGGCCGGATGGATTCAACACACACGTACTGAGTGTTTTGGCTCGTCACGCAATCCTTACTTCTAAAGTCTGCGTAAGAGGCTTTTTCTCAAGACCAGCCGCCATATTGAATGCCGAGAAGACCCTGGGAACGAGGTTGGCTTCAGTTAAAGTCGGTAGTGTGTATGCGGAAATCAGTACGTGGACTATAACGGTTGCTCTCTTGGTCGAGTGCTGTTTACAGACGGACCCGTGCGACACTGAGATGAACAAAATGTTGTATCAATCCCAAAAAAACATTTATTTTGCGAATAGATAAAGAGACCCCGGCCAAACATAACTGCGGAATCTGTTCCGAAGAATATTGCCTGATCTCATACGGTGGGAGCCTGGCACTAGTTATCGGTTTTGCCGGACGGGAGTGAAAAAAGATGGCGGAAATGTGAAAGAAGACTCGCCCAAAATGGTTTTTGCAGCATTAAAAAAATCATAAATGATGATTGTCTTGAGTCGCTCAGCACGAAAAACTTGGGAGAACTTGGTAATAGTCTCCGGGACTAAAAGTGAACTGATTGTTTCAAAAATTATTACCATTTAGAGATGACCCGGCTTTGTTCGACAATCTCTGTCAAGAAGAGCTTTAAGGCGACAACCCTTTCGATTGGA
>BLFO01003001.1:487172-502172 GCA_014634245.1 Montipora cactus | reverse complement strand
ACTATAGCAAGCCATTTCTATTTGGAAAAAAAGGGGAACTGTGTATCAAAGGAGGGCCTTATGACGTCATCATTATTTTGAGAAATAGTTATATTTTTAAATCCACGCAACAGATTTTTTTTTAGAGTCTTCTCATACTGTTGAGTTAACAAAATTGCGAAAAATTTAGTTAACTCGCTGACTTTTTAAGCATTTTCTGTTTTGGTCACGTGATTTACCAAATATGGTCGTAAGTCGACTACGAGAGCATATAACAGTGAATCGTTCATTTTCATCTTTACTTCAATACCGTTTGTACCAACCCAGCGCGTACGATTTTTATTCACGAGTTGAGTAGTATAAGAAAACTAACGAGTGAGCGCAGCGAACGAGTGAGTCTTCTGATACGAAACAACGAGTGAATAAAAATCGTACAAAGCATTTTCCATGCTGTAACGTGTTTATTTCATACGTACTGAGGTTTTTTTCGTGGTAGTGTTTGATAGACAAATTAATTTCGAGTGGAGTGGGGCAATGAAAGCAATAAACAATGGTTCCAAAGTAGTCCAAAGTGAAGAGTGCATTTAGTTCGTCGCTTGGGGTTTATTTCGCTTTCCTTGCTTCTTTAGTTGTTTTTGTTTAGACTCCTCTCTGGGTTTCTCAAATACCAGGTCGTTTGTTATGCTTGCGGAATAGCCCTTTTTCTTCAGCAGTCGTTCCAAGCTAGCCACTAAACTTCGAAGGAAAGTCGGCTCGTATTCATTGCCGTCTTTAGTGCGGACGGAGATGATAAATTTGTTTATGTTTTCAGTATTCATTCAGCTCAGCCGCTGGAATAACTTCCATTTCCCTGTCTACGACCTTCGTTTTTAAAAGTCGTTCAAAGCAATCGTAAATCTCATCCAATTTTTTGAGCGGCATTTCTGTTTTCTTGTTCTAAAATAAATTCCTCAACTGAGAAACAGAAGCAAATCTTCCCTCGGCCATTTTTGAAAGTGCGTGGTTTTTGTCCAACACCTGTCGGATGACCGTTCCATTCGAACGGATACGTTCATTCATCACTAGTGAAATTTCGTCGTTCGCATTGCTGATTCGACGAACGATATTTCTTTACAGTGATATTTTGTCGTTCGTTCTCCTGATTGGCTACATTTAGAATCAGTACGAATTTTATTCACTATGACTTTCGTGGATAAATCTCAGTACCTATGGAATAAACGATATTTCACCCGTGAACAAGGTGGAATAATCGTTGAGTTTTTAAGATAGCGTCAAGTTGCATTTTGAAGTGAGTCGGACGTTTCCGTTCCTGTGTAGTCTTCGTGGTTTCTTTTAAAAGCTCTCCGATACTGGAGCGTCCTACCAAAGAAACGGAGACAGCAACAAGAGCGTCATTTCAAAATACAAATTTGCGCAATTTTAACCAATTGAGTCCTGAACCGAACCCCATTGACGAGTAAAATTATTGTCTGGCGTTAGGGAAGGTACGTTTTTTATTGGGGGGGTGGGCCGGGGCTTCAGAGGGGAGGGTCCTTAGTAATTTTTTTACAAATTGGGGAGGGTCAAACCTGTTTTATTCTCAACCCGGGGAGGGTAATAGTTTTTTTTGGCAAGGAAAAAATTACTCCATGTCGCTTCTACTTTGAATATACAAGCAAAGCTACCAGTCGAGATTAATCTAAATTATTTTACAGGTGTCGAAAAATTTACTTATCAAAAAACTACCTTCTCTTAACTAACATAATTGTCTCTCTCGACCCGTGCCCGCTTTCGCCCATATTTTGATGTTTCTGCACGGGAGTTCTGGTATAAAATCAGTCTCCGGTGAGGATTCGTCACTTCAGCTACTCGAACTTGAACCGACAACTCAATCTACTACATCAATATATTCGCCCTTTGGGTTCGGGAACCACCCTAGGTCTTCATCTTTCCACTGCTCTGGACTTGTGCTTTCACTTGTTTCCGCAGCCGATGTGCCATCAACTAAGTCAGAGGAGTAGCAGGCATCCTTTTTAGAATGGCGAGTCGGCAAACAGCCACAAGTTGCTTCATCAGACCTCATGAAATCCTCGCATTCACCACAAGCACATTTCCCTTTTTCTATTCCTCGTGCATCCTTGCCCATTTTCAAGTTTTCACCGTACAATCACACGCCACGCAATTAACTACATTGTGCGCAGATGAACGCGGTTATATGAGTAACACTTCCAATTTGCTATTTCCACTTCCGGTTATTTTTGTCTTGGATAGGTTGAGGGGGGTGGGGGAGGGTCAGCTGTTTTTGTTTGGGTATTTTTGAAGGGTCATGCATTTATCCATTACAGGAAGTGGGAGGGCTACAACTTTTTTCGCAAAAAAATTCTAAAATACCCCGGCCCACCCCCTCCAATAAAAAACGTACCTTCCCTTAGATAGAGTAAAATCTATTACCGTATTTTCTCGGTTAAACGCTCGACCTTGATTAAACGCCGGCCTCGAAAAGACGCTGGGTCAAAACTGCGGGATTTTGAAGTAAACTCCTGGGTCTTTTAATCGGGGCCCGGCGTTTAATCGGGGTCCTGGCGTTTATTCCGGGTGGAGGTCACAAGGACCGGCTACAAGTAAATGGTAATCCCCTGAATGACACTTTTACGACATACCAAGTACAGTGTGCGATTTGGTTGACGGGCCTGCGTGACTCCTGCTGTCTACAAATGATCGTATCTCTTCAGAGTTTAGCTCTGACCAGGATATCTTTTAGGTGTTTTCCTTTGCGATGTAATAGTAGGGAAGGCTCCTTAAATATTTGCATTAAATGTGGTTTGTTTTGAACTAAGTGCCATTCCCCATAATTGCATTCTTCAAATTAGGAAGTGCTGGGTGGCATTGTGTGACAAAAGGCAGTATGCATCGCTATTTTTACTTTTCTGAATGATCTTTTTCTCTTGGTGAAATTCACGTCAGAGAGGTGTCTTTCCACCCTTTTTCTCTGGATATCCTCTGTTTTTAAGGCGTAGCTTGAAGTTTCTCATGTTCTCATGTTTTACCGAGAAAATACGGTAAGTGTCAATCAACCTCAGGAGTCAATAGGTTTTAATCACTGCGTAAAGAATTGAGATCATTTTTATATGAGAAAAATGGGCAGGTTATCCGTCATGTAGAAATGAAACTGGTGTGACAGGCGCTCTAGTTTGGAGAAATCATGAACAAATGTATTTTTGTATTCTCACGAGCTGACATTTTCCATAAACTATCGCATCGTTGTTTTGTTTTGTTTTGTTGTGCTATTGCATGGTTGTTTCACAAGGGAAAGCAAAGAAACGAAGTAAAATGGAAAAACCCGTTTGACTCCCATGATCCAAAAATTTATTTTCCTCATCACTTTCATAGATTTCTTCGTTGGCAGCTCATGAGAATTCGAATTTGGTGTTATATCAGGATGGTACACTTGAGCTGACAACAATCTTCATTCTCAGTACTTGTTTACCTGACAGTGTATTGAAATTGAGAGGAGAATTTACATATTGATCAATCCTGGAAGTCAAAGGGCTCAATAAGCAGATTTTGGACTATTTCCATTTGACGTCATCGTTTCTCAAGTTCCGTTACAGCTGTTATAGAAAATGGCCAAAAATTAGAAATTCATCATTTTAATCATTTGCCTTTATGTGCTTGCTTTTATTGGCCGTTTTTATACTAGAGACGCATAATCCGTCCAGACGAATTATGCGTCTCTCATGTTATCCGTCTAGTGTAAAGACGGGACGAACTATATGAGACGCATAATTCGTCTTGGACGAACTTGGGCGAACATTTTTTCTGCGTCTGTTAATTTCGTCAAGTATAAAGACGGGCACTAGACGCATAATGCGTCTGGACGAACTTTCCAGTTTAGTGCGTCTTCGAAGACGCACTAAAATAAATTCTTCGTCCAGATGCATAATGCGTCTTGTGGCCGTCTTTATACTAGACGAATTTAACAGACGCAGAAAAAATGTTTGCCCAAGTTCGTCCCAGACGAATTATGCGTCTCTAGTATAAAAACGGCCATTTTCTGTTATGTTATCATCGTTTCTTGCATGAAGACTGCTTTTGGGGCCAGACCAGAGGGGGTTGGACAGCAGCGTGCAAGGCGTCATGGGAAATTTTTATTTTTCAGTCAGTTGCCTCCAGACTTCAAGGGAAACACATCTCCGTTGTAATCAACATGGACGCCATTGATAGACAGGCCGCAGAGTCAACTTCGTTTAAGAGTTCCAGTTGCTTCTTCTTACATTGCTGTGACATGCTCAATTTATTTACTTTCTCTGTTCGAAGCCGGCTCTTTTTGATGATCAATGGGTTCTTTTGAAAGATGAATGTTCATTTTGCAACTGAGCGAGGAAATTAGATGCTCTGAAGTCGGCGTCAGTTCTAGGCAGATATGCGGAACAATGATATTGATGTGTGCGTCGTGTCCGAAACTCATTTAAAACCGGCACAACCCGATGCGGTGGTTAACATCGCCGATTATGCAGTCTTTCGCAGGGACAGGAATTGGTCAGGAAAGGATATGCGGAATAAAGGCGGTGTTGCGATTTATATCAGGAAAACTCTGACAGTGCTTGATGTTTACCGCTCAACTGATTATGAAATCATATGCGTAACTTTGCGTCTTCCCACGGGACATCGCTTTTTAATCTGCGGTGTTTATAATCCTCCAAAGCACAGTTACAATGAAGGTGACTTAATGAACCATCATGAATGAAGGGGTAGTTTCTAAAGAAACTGTGGTGCTGCGTCGGTGGGGAAGTAGTATACAAAAATTTGGTTTTATCAACGGAGTTGATAATGTAAATTGGCCACCGTACAGAGATTCTAAAAGCTGACGTTTCGAGCGTTAGCCCTTCGTCAGAGCGAATCGAGGGATTATGGGTTACGTGTAGTTTTTGTAGTAGAGTAGGAGCTACGCTATTGGTGGTAACATGGCAACGTGAAAAATAGGAATATATTAGTTAAATGAAAAGCGTTCGTTAATACCGTGAGGATTAAGGGTGCCGATTTGAAAGATGAATTTTTGTTCCAGATTCTTGCGGCTTTCCGTCGTACCTAGATGTAGGGAAAGGCCGCAGATAGCCATGTGTTTTTTGGAGTGGTTAGGCAGATTGAAATGGCGAGCGACTGGCTTGGATGCATCCTTGTCATTCTTCTCAACATCGCGAAGGTGTTCGCGGAATCGGTCACCTAGTCGTCTACCTGTCTCACCAATGTATAATTTATTGCATAACGTGCAGGTTATGCAATAAATGACATTTGCGGAGGTACATGTGAAACGATCGGTGATCTTAACAGAACGCTTAGGTCCCGATATCTTGCTAGTGTTAACAATGAAAAGACAAGTTTTGCATCGTGAGCGCGCGCATTTGAAAGTGCCGGGTTGCTCGTTAGTTTTAAGCGCGCTTCTAACTAAAAAGTTGCCTACGTTTTTGTCGCGTTTGAATGAAATAAGTGGAGGTTGCGAAAAGATTCTACCAGTCTCGGGATCATTTTGGAGTAATTTAAAATTACTAAGAATGATGCTTTTGACTGCGTGATTATGAGGATGGAAAGTGAGGGTGAATGGAATTCTGTCATTCTTATCTTTTTGTGACGTTTGTAGCGATGACTGTCGATCAAATTGTTGGGCGCGATGATGGCCCGCTTTGACCACAGAGACAGGATAGCCACGTTTTTCGAAGAACTGGCACATCTCCTCTGATTTGCTGGAAAAATCGGAGTCATCACTACATAGACGTCGAAGTCTAAGAAATTGAGAATAAGGGATGGAGTTCTTGACATGTGATGGATGTGACGATGAATACAACAAATAACTGTGTGAATCAGTAGGTTTGTAGTGCACACTAGTACATAGCACGTTGCCTCTAATAGAAACGTTGATATCTAGAAAAGCCAATGAAGTTTCCGAAATTTCCCAGGTATATTTAAGAGCCGGATGAAAAGAGTTGACGGAGGTTATAAATTGATCGAGTTCTTCTCTGCTGGATGAAATAGCGCCGATGCAGTCGTCGATGTAACGGCCGTAGAGTTCAGGTTTGGGGCCGTTGTACTGACTAAAAAATTGGTGTTCAACATATCCTACAAAAAGATTGGCATAGCTAGGTCCCATTCTTGTGCCCATCGCTACACCATTAATTTGTTTGTAATAGTTGCCGGCGAATGAAAAACAATTAAGCGTTAAAACTAGTTCGGCAAGGCGGAGGAGCGTTTCCGAGCTAGGTTCTTTGACAGTGCGTTGATTGAAAAAGTGTTTAAGTGCTTGAAGACCTTCGCTATTAGGAATGACTGTGTATAGAGATGTAATGTCCATGGTGAAAATAAGTTTGTCTTGGCCGGAGAAATTGAAATCGCGGAAAATTTGTAGTGCGTGTGTACTGTCTTTAATGTATGATGGCAAAGATTTGACGATAGGCGTCATAATCCTGTCTAAGTAGCTAGAAATGAGTTCGGTGGGGCAACTACAGGCAGAAACGATAGGGCGACCTGGGTTGTTGGGTTTGTGAATTTTAGGCAAGAAGTAAATGCACGAAGTTCTAGGGGTGTTGATGATGAGATTAGTGGCAGTGTCCGGTAATTCCTGATTAACTATAAGATTTTGAATGGTGTCTTTGACAAGTTTTTGATTGTTGGAAGTGAGATCTTTAGGGATTTTGGCATAAAACGAGGTATCCGAAAGTTGCCGCAAAGCTTCTTTTTGGTAAAGGTCGGACCGCCAAACAACTACCGCGCCGCCTTTGTCGGCCGATTTGACAACTATGTCGTTGCGTTTACTAAGATTTTTAAGCGCCGCCCACTCTTCCGAGGAAAGGTTGGAAAATTTAGTGTTGCGATTGAATTTAAGTTTGTGAATGTCGTGACGGCATTTTTTGGTGAAAAAATCTAAAGAGGCAAATTGCAACACTAAATTTGATGCATCAATTAAAGCACTGAATAGGCCTTTTTGGAGATATTAAAATTAAGCTTGAAAGAGAGGTTTAGAGGACAAAGACAAAGGAAAGTGAATGATATGTAAATATTCAACTTCATTCCATAGTGTTTCGATCTTTTTTGTCCTCACCGCCTCACTATCAAGCTGAATATTTGACATTTGGAGAATGGCCTATTAAAACTAGCATTTGTCTTAAATAGTTGGCACTAAAATTCATTTGTTATTAGCATGTAAATAAATTTATTTTACAAGAATCAGATTACTGAACCTGAATCTGAAAAGCCGCAGCACTCTTTGTATCTAAGAGACCTGACAAAATTAATCAATGTGTTTTTGTCCCTTTAAATGCTGTAATTTGCACTATGTGATATAATTTCTTCCTTGATAATGGAGTCATGACTACTCTGAAACGTCCAATTTCACTTTTTTTATCGTTCGTTTTTACCGTTTTGTGCTTATATCTCTTTTAATACGAACGTGTTGCTGATACATTAATGAAAGCACCCAACTGAAACTAACATTTGCCCAAATAAATTCATTTGTTATCCTGCTCTCACATATTCAGGAGCACTGTGCTCCAAAGAAAAGTAGAATTTCACCAAAAAGGTATGTCAAAAAACACTTGTTCAGAAGTGATTTAGATATTATCAGTCAGTAACTTGTAAAGAGCATTCATGTAGACACATTTCTTAGACTACGTTTATACACTAGGGGAAAAGTTTCCATTCAAATCTCTCGGGGTTTATAATGCATTTACATGGTAATGTAGCATTCACATTTAAATAATATGAAAATACTTGGAACAAAACGTTTTATTCTCAAAGGATCTCAATTGGGCACAACACTGAGTTAGCCGATTTGGTCTATTTTTAAAAAGAGACAAAGAATGTGGTGCAACGAAACTGGCGCTTTTAGCATTTGACCGGCTTGAGTTCTTCGTGAAATTGAAGTAGATTCAAAAAGGAAAACTGACGGAAGTATAAAAAGTTATCAGATTGCGCGCCTGCTGTCTACCATCGATGCGGACATCTTGAGTACCACATCTTCCTTTCTATTTTATGTAAAATACCTTAAAGCTGTACTATGACCAAAAAATCGATCCTTCTTTTTCTTTGGATTTCAAAACTACGTTAACTTAACACTAAGTGACCCAAGTTTGAAGCTTTGATTTCAAGATTTTAACTGACATCCTCCTTTTAAATGGTCTGCCATTACCAACTTTAAATTCTTGAGAGAGCTGGATCGAGGAGAAAATGACGTCAAAGACTCAAGTCACAGTGCGTGTGTACGCTGCTGACTTGATATGCAGCAGGGGAGTTTCGTGCTTTCAGACTTTTAAACTCGTGTTTTGCATATATAATAAACTGCATTCACGCGCTGAAACGTTTAACTTGTGAGTAAATAACGTCACCTAACCCTTAGATCCAACTCAAATAATGTCCAATCGGTCAGTTTTGAACGTAAGTAATGGCGGACCGCAAAATCCAAACATTTGGCCAGTCAAGTGTTCCGCAAACACACTTTCAAAATCCCAAGACAACAAAAGACTCGACTGTGATCTTTTATCAGAGTAACACTTTAACTGAAACATATTTCAAGGGAAAAACTGGGTGTATCTCTATGTATGTAACCCTTAATTTGTCGTGAAGCACTAGCAAGAAAGTGACTTTTAACCTTTCAGTGCATGCTTACCAACAAACAAGGGGTGGGAAGACGAAATGAGATAGTCGTCAAATTCAACAACAACACTAAAAGACAATAGGGACCTTAAGCAACGACTACGACAACGGCTAAGAGAACGCCATAAATTTGTATATTTTGTGCGCAAAAAAATAGCTTTGCACGCCCTGCACGTGCGTTTTACATTTTGATAGATTTTTTTTTGCCGTTCTCTTCTTGACTACGACGTGAAAGATCAAATTTGAGGTCATGTGGAGAACGAGAGAACATGACTATTTTCTCTCTAAATATCCACACTGCATTCATCAGTTTTATTCCTGGATTGTGTATTCACACTTTCCAAGCCGAGGAGAGACATGGAAAATTATTACAATAAAAGGAAATAATATTTTTAGACAACGTTCTCGTAGCCGTTGTCGTCGTCCTTGCTCAAGGTCCCTAAGGATCATGGGTCATAATCCTGTTGGCGTCGATGTAAACACTGCAACCTTTAGAACGTAGATCACGCTCACCAAAGTGTGATGCGAGAGTCTAAACTAAGGGGAGGAGAACCAATGGAGTTTCCAGACAAATACAAAGTAGTAAGGGAGGTGTTTACTGCGAGAGCCTGGGAAAGTGAAGTAGAACCATCAGCACCAATGGAGTTGTCAAACAAATTCAAAGTAGTAAGGGAGGTGTTTACTGCGAGGGCCTGGGAAAGTGAAGTAGCACCCTCAGCACCAATGGAGTTGTCACACAAATGCAAAGTAGTAAGGGAGGTGTTTCCTGCGAGGGCCTGGGAAAGTAAAGTAGCACCCTCAGCACCAATGGAGTTGTAAGACAAATACAAAGTAGTGAGGGAGGTGTTTCCTGCGAGGGCCTGGGAAAGTGAAGTAGCACCCTCAGCACCAATGGAGTTCAAGGTCAAATCCAAAGTAGTAAGGGAGGTGTTTACTGCGAGGGCCTGGGAAAGTGAAGTAGCACCCTCATCACCAATGGAGTTCAGAGACAAATCCAAAGTAGTAAGGGAGGTGTTTACTGCGAGGGCCTGGGAAAGTGAAGTAGCATCCTCAGCACCAATGGAGTTGTCAGACAAATTCAAAGTAGTAAGGGAGGTGTTTACTGCGAGGGCCTTGGAAAGTGAAGTAGCATCCTCAGCACCAATGGAGTTGTCAGACAAATTCAAAGTAGTAAGGGAGGTGTTTACTGAGAGGGCCTGGGAAAAGGCAGGAATGCTCGTACCTGATGTGAAGTCTATTCGAATTTCCGTCAAATCAAGACTTTTGCCAAAGGTATAAGCTAATTTAGTATACAGGTTTTCGGAGGAAGTTTTACATTCCCCTATGACATCTAAAGCCAACTTCAGGTACACGTTCGCGTCATGCGGAGATCTGCGGCCTCTCACACTTGCAAGTGAGGCAACACTATTTACAATCGACACTGCCGTTTCCTCGGATTGTGAGGATATGATTCCAGTCATGAACATGAAAACTTGATTTAGTTCACGAAAATATCTTTCGTCAGTCAGAACTGACTTCTTATCAATTTCTCCATCCAGGATAGAAAACGCAAGATGTAGACCAGAAAAGAATTCTTGAAAACTCTTGTGAAAAAAACTGTAAGAGAAACAAGGAGTCCTCTTGGTACCGCCAGCCTGGATCGAGAGAAAGCGAAATTTAATGAACAGACTTTCCTTGAAATTCCCTTCGACGTCTTCGAAATGCAGCTCTCCTTTACAAAGACCTTCTTGTGCCATTCTCCCTAGGGTCATCAGTTCCTTCTTGTAAACTACAAGAAGGTCTTCAGCACTACTTGGTAAATGGTTCTTTATTTCGTATCGCCTCAAAACAAAGACAACGATCTCTACGTACAGCTGTGTTCTGTTGTTTGGTAGAACGCCGCCAAAATCTTCGAAAAGCAGACAGAGCAGAAGTGTATTCAAAGGGTTTTTAGTTAGTTCATTTAAATTCCCTTCAGTGCGCTTAACAGCAGCATACGGATGCCACAGTACATTTATCAGCTTCTCTCCCATTTGCACTGCGTGTTGAAAATACTTCCTTATAAAACACTCCGCATCACTTCTCGTAAATCCAACAATCTCCAACAGTGTGTCCGAGTAAGGTATTACTTTAATTCCTGCTTCGTGACGAGAAGTAAGAACAATGTTACAACCAGGGAGCAGCTTTCTTTGAATAAGGCTAAAGTACACAGCCAATTTTTGAGGGTCTGCCTCATCCAACCCATCGAGCACTAACAGGACTTTAGAAGGGTTTTCTCGCACGAACCGGAAAAACGTTTCTTTCAACTCTGGGTCGACTTCTTCCGGCAGAATGTGATCGTCGATAGCCTCCCAGATGCTAGATTCAATGTCACGACATCTGAGGAGCAGGAGCACCTCTACTCTTGGGAAAGACTCATCCCATTTGTGGTCTTGTTTAGTTGCCCAATCATACGCCAGCTTTTTACAGTAGGTCGTCTTTCCCATGCCGGGTTCGCCCTCAATCAGGACAACTCGCGGCTGTTGGCAATCTTCGTGTGATGTAAAAATACTTGTCATGTTGGTGATTTCTTTCGCCAGCGTTCCGCGTGTCTTTTCTTTTGGAACTATCTTAAGTCTGATGAAAATGTTCTCTTAGTTGGAAGCTGAACCCTTCATTCCAAGGAACTGGCAAAACCACTCCTTCATTCGTTTGGTAAATCTGTCTTATCGATTCCATGATATGACTCTGACATGAAGAAGTAGCTGGAAAACAAACAAACACCCAGAAATAGGGTCAATTTAGAGGTCGACTGATTGAAAGTTATTCGCTTCTTCTACGTTTCTTTTATTTATTTTTTTGTTTTTACATCAGTGAGAGACGATTTTTACTTTTAAAGCCAAAATCCATCTTTTGCCTATCATTCTACCTATTTCCTAGCTAATCCGATTTTTGATATTGTTAATGAATTTAGAGGTTTCACTGGTTTGCAAGCCCTCTTGGCTGATTTTTTTTTATGTATCGCCGCTTTTAAAGTCATTTCTGCTACGCAAACGAGAACAGTTTCTAAATGTATGTGCTGTTTTATCCACGTAAAGAAAACGTTTGTTTTCATACGAGAAATTACCACAAAATGTTTTCTCTTGGCGTGGATGAGTCTTTGGCTTCCGTATCACAATGCTTAGTGGTAAGAACTAAAACGAACCCGAGTTGACATAAAATTGACAAAATATTGTAGCAATAATAATACATTTAAATTGAAATGGAGTGACGATTATATTAAAGTAATAAATCCATTTTAAAACCACGCGGGGCTGAATAAAATTTGAAAGCACGAGTTCGACGTCATTAGCGGAAAACGGCATATATTAGACTTATTAAAAGGGTGTATAAAAAGCCCATTTGTTGTAAACACATTTTTTTTAGTGCGATGTTATGGGCATCCTGAATTTTACGAGTGAATGATTTTTTTTTCTCGCGTCGATTTCCAACATGGTCAAATTCCCGTAAGGTCATATATACCTTCCGTTCGAGGAGAAGTCACAGAAGAAGATGGAAAGCTCTCCCTTGTGAATAGGATCTGAGTTTGTTCCTTGACAGAAACGTCTGTAAAAATCACATACAACAAACCAGACATGACTTTACAGTAAGTTGGCATTCGAATAAATGATAAACGGCATACACAATACGAGCTTATTTGAATCGTAATCTCATTAGTTCTTGCTCAACAACTCTTACAGCAGCGAGCCATTTGATTGACCCTTTTAGGGATTCTTCTAGCTGGACAGTATGCACCTAAACTATCCCCTGTTCGCATCTCACACGATACATAGAACGAACGTGTCTACAATCAGACAAAACCGTTGAGAAGGTCAGCACTTTTGACGTCTTCAGTGCTTCTCTCCCCTCCCCCCTATTCAATGTTGTGCAAAACGGAATGGTTCTAGTGGGAAATTGTTGTGTTACCCTCCAACATTGAATAGGGGGGAGGGGGGCTATATAAGAGAAGGTGAAACTATTTCTTTTGCGCTTTAACAGAAGCGGGTTGAAGTACAGCTTTGGTGCGGTTCATTTTCATAACTTTCCCAACTACTTTTGTCTATGATTGTCTGAAAATTCTGGGTGTGGTCTTAAATTGGAAATACGACTTTTTTGTTAGCGTTTACAGTTCCTTTGAAAAACAAACACAGTAAGCGCTTGCTTTAACATTTAAATGTTTTTTGCCATGTCATCATGAATTTTAGGCGTTTATCTGGTTAAGGTTACTGTAGACCTTCAGGAGTGTCTTCCGGAAAATCTTTCGTACGCGCGTCGCTTGTAATAAAACCTTTACAAAGTATATATCACTGTAAAGCTAATAAAATGTAAAATCTGGAGAAATGATTATTCTAAATATTTGTTCTAATGGTAAGCACGCGCGAGCCCTTATATGCGAAACTGACGATGTTTACTAAACTGAATAGCGCTTCGCACTAATGACGTCATGACATTATAGACCCCCAAGTGACTCAGACAAACAAAGTTCAGTCTGTAAGGACTCTGTAAGAGTCACAAGAGAAATGAGGCATGATTTTCGGTTTTACGCGACGTCGACCGTGTTCTTGGCTCAATTCTCGAGAGAGAACCAGAACACTACACAATTGAGCAGCTACAACGGTGTTTAAAGTGTAGGGGGTTGAAATTGACGGGCAAACGTGACGACCTTTTTGAACGAGTGAATAGGGGGGAGAGGGGCTATGAAACTATTTCTTTTGCGCTTTAACAGAAGCGGGGTGAAGTACAGCTCTGGTGCGGTTCATTTACATAACCTTCCCAACTACTTTTGTCGGTTGTTAGTAAAACACGTAATGGCGTAACGGGTAACGGCGTAACGAGAAACAGCGTTACGGGATTTTTTTTCCCTTTTTTTTGTTTTTTTTGCTGTTGTTGTTGTTGTTGCCATTGTTGTTGTTAACACGACCGAACCTTTTTTCTTTTTCAAAAGCAACGAGTTAAAATAAATATCCCTTTGCACTGCGAACTTTGTAGGCTTTAGATAACTTATAAACCACTTTAGGAAGCCAGAAAGAAAACGTGAATTTAGTTTCAAAAAGTTCAATAACGAAGGTTTTGTTGTCCTTGTTTCGTCAAAGTTATTTTCAATGGGTGTGCAAGCTCTGGTTAGTTCTTTAAAAGAGAATTTCCATAAGGTTCAATTTGAAGGTAAGTTTTGTTCCATGTTATAGTAACTAACTCAATTCAGCCTAAAAACAGTAGAAAACTCAACATGAGGCCTCAGGGAATATGTTTGTGCCAATTCCCTTTAGTCTTAGAAAACCTGCATGCAGACATTCTTATTGTGCCTCGTCACGCAATCGCCGCGCGTGACGAACCTCAAAAGACCTTTAAGAATGTCTGTGTAGCAGGCTCCGATTGTTTCTTCAGCGAACAATTTAGAACTTTTGTTGCTGTAACGAAACTGACTTATATCTACTGGTCTCCTAACCTCCTACGCTGCTCCTACACAGACATTCTTAAGCCCGTATTACCATCGTTCCGCCGCTTCACGATCCTAAGAATAGGCGAAGAATGTCTCGGTGGGAGCCACTGGCCAGCGCGAGTCTTTTTGACTTTTAGTTTTCGCTTTAAAGCAATATTTATTTCAAAGCTGAAAAGTGTTCATACCACCCTTAATATTTCAACTGACGTCAAAGTGTAATTTAACTCTTGACTATTTCAAGGTTTGAGAAAAGCTACAACACAGAATAGAGGAATGAGGAGCTAAATCCTACAGTACGTCGGATCTTTTGGTTCTATCGGATCTACTTTTTTTTTTTAATGTAAACAAGCGATGACGGTTACAACCAGCGGGTAGCGAGTTTACTTTTGACAGCAGGTAACGAAAGACCGGACAACGTGACAAAAGCGCCAAGATATTTGGGAGTTAAGCGTTGCGTGACAGACATCCCAAGAAACCAGAAGGGGACTAAGATAAAATCCAACAAATAATAATTGACTAGGTCAAATTTGGCTCCTCCATTCCGTGTGGTTAAAAGAACATTTTACGTATAAATACTTGATATATATTTTGTCTTTTTTTTCTCTCATAACAAGAACCAGCGCGGGCCACGTCTTTACTTAACTTTTTTTCTATGTTTTTTTTGCGGTCGTTTTGGTTTTAAAATAATTAACCACAGTGTCGGAAAAAACAAAAAGGAAAAAAAAAATTCCGTTACGCAGTTTCTCGTTACGCCGTTACCCGTTACGCGTTTTACTAACAACCACTTTTGTCTATGATTGTAGGTTTCGTTGTTTGGCTGCACAAGCAGTATCTACATCAACAATTGCCAGAAAATCTTCATTGAAAGAGCTGTTCAGTCAGTTAAATTTAGAATCAGATTAAAACTTGCTTCGGTTTACATTACTTTACCTGCGTGTTGCTTAGGCTCTTTCTCTTCTTCT
>BLFO01003001.1:477172-479672 GCA_014634245.1 Montipora cactus | reverse complement strand
CATAAGCTACTAGAGTACATAAACTCCCTGATAAATGTACGCCGTTGCACTCGTAAACTTTGTTGACCTTCCTGCTCTCCTTTAGCTAGTATCACCCATCCCCCCTTCTAGAACTCGCTCGCATGGGGACCGGGCCTTTGAATACTCTGCATCTACTGTACTCTCTGGAACTCCCTAGCTACCTGAACAAATAAAATCATCATCACCTGCTTTTACGTTAAATAGCAACCTTAAGACACTCTTCTAATCTTTCGACGATATTACTACCTTCCATAGGACTATTGTTTAATTTTAGTGTTATTTTATCCCAGTAGTATACCTTACATTTAAGTTAATTTAGTCCTATTTGAAGTTATACATGTATAGCACATTGAATGTTAAAAACGATCATCATCATCATCATCATCAATTAGTATGAAAGTGATAAATGATTATTACAGTCGGACTTACTTTTCTGGTCCCAGTTTTCATGCATATGAATTAGTCATATTTTATGATCCGCAGCAAAACATTTTTCCTTCAAATTGTGAGATGAAAGTCCAGTTCCAACTGAACTTTTTCGCTTCTAAACACAAATCTGTACGTGTTTCATGCTCAACCACGCCATAACTAATACAGTGCATTTAACTGAGCTCTGTTTAGCTCAGATTTGCTCCGTTGCTAAGTGAAATTTCCATGGTCCATTAGCTGTTACAATATTATTATTGTTTGAATGTGGAGATTAATCTGTTGATACAATGTACCTCATGTAGTGCTTCTTTCCATCAATAGGGTATCGCCTTGATAGAAGATGACTTATTACTAAACATTACATGTACTTCCGTGGTATTGGAGAAGTGCTCTTAAATTGGCCTATGGCATTTTAACACAACAAGTTAATCACGTTTTTCTGAAATAGAAATAGTAGTCAAAGACAGTACCGGTATGTTGAACAGTCTGTTACGTTGAATGTCAAGATGCCAAGCTGTGAAATGTTTGAGTTTGTAGTATTACTTTTTTATCCTAACAAACCACTATTATTTATAATAATTAACCTCATGTGAATATTATTTTATCAATCCAAATATCTTGAACCTGAATTTGGGATGAAGAAATGAATTTCATCTCAAAAAGAAAGTAAATAACAGGATTTCTTAAGAATTTGAGATTTTTTTTGCATGGATTCAAAAAAGTTTTTGTTTGTACTAGAATTATTGTCAGAATTCAGTGACTTGCTTTTAAACACATTCATTCATTCATGCATGCATGCATGCATGCTTGCATTCATTCATTCATTCATTCATTCATTCATTCATGCACGCATACATGCATGCATTCATATTCATTCATTCATACAGTAACTTACTTGAAGAGCTCTGATCAGTCTCCTCTGTCTTTCAAGTTTAAATCACAACTCTGCCATGCAGCATTTATACCATGGTCCTGCAAAATGAGGGATACCAACAAAAATGATTCTCAAGCATCTACGCTCACAAGCTTGGTAAATTTCCTCAGTGTAGTTTTTACCACATTTTTGTCTTCTTGCGTGGAGGGTACAGCTACATGTAAGTACTTGTATAGGATGTTACCTGTAGTCTCCGTCAACTACTACTACCTTTCATGTATTAGGGCTGCCATCCATTTTGGTCTGAAAATTGTTATTGAATTAAATTAAATCTAAAAAATGAAGTTTTCCCTCCACCCCTTGTTTTAAACTGTCTCTTATTTTCTCTCAGAATACTGTCCTTTCATCCTCCATTATGAAGACCTTAATTAATGGACCTTCTTACTCATCTCAGAAGTTAAAAACACCTACATGCAGTAAAGATGTAAGACGCACTGATTGACAGACTAATTTTTTAGGGGAGCAGGACTGCTGCAGTGATGAGAGCACTCGCATCCCACCAATGTGGCCCTGGTTCGATTCCTGGTCCCGGCGGCATATGTGGGTTGAATTTGTTGTTGGTTCTCTCTTTTCTCCGAGATGTTTTCGCTGGGTGGATTACGGTCACGTCGCCCACAAGTTAACTCGCCTACACCGAAGTTAACTCGCCTACACGTTCGAAGTTAATTCGCCTACACATGAAGTTAACTCGCCTACACATTCGAAGTTACTGTTGATGTTATAAGATAAAGCAAAAACAAGAAGTTTACACGACAACTAATTATCAGGCAGAGAAAAGAACCATCGATCGCATATCCGAGTCTATTGCTCCCAGTTCGTTGGGAGTGGCCATAGAGTTCTGATAAGAAGTGTTTGGTTAGTTTTGCAAGACCGGTTTCGGAAACTTATTCATTATGTAGAACATCATAATAAGCCACAGATTAAAACAACATTGTCTTCACTCGTATGTGTTTTTATTTAGTAGACATAAATGTTTCCTTAGTTTGTTTTACATAAGTTTTTATATTAAAGTTTGCATGCATTGTTTAGTAATAATGGGCAAATCACTTGTTTGGACACGCGTCTATTCATACCCTGTATTCATATAATAAATGCTAATTTCAGTTTCATAGTCTA
>BLFO01003001.1:452504-453953 GCA_014634245.1 Montipora cactus | reverse complement strand
TCACACGTTTTTACTTTACATCTGTATATAAATAAGCCTTACGCGGAATATTTTTCTTATCCCTGATGATGCCGTAGATCGGCGAAAGCTTGGATTTTTAAACGATTTTAATTTAAATTTTACAGTAGTGTAAGGCCTCAATTGAACTTTTGCCAGTTTCTTTTTTGTTTGTTTGCTTGGTTTTTGTTTCAAGCGCAGTCCTCGCAATCCAGCAGTGAAGGTTTTGCGTCATTAGACAACAATTTAAATAGTCTGATGCTTGGACTACCGACAACAAGATAAAACGGTTTCAGCACGCATGTTGGTACGTGTAAAGTACGCCTTTCGATTTCCCTCTTGCGACTTTCATTTGAATATGAATTCTTGTCAGAGTCAATGATCGAGACGATGACCCAGGCATGTTCCGGGGAAATTTTCGATTCATTCTCGGAGCCAGTCCGTGAAGACATTTAAAAACCATTCTCTCTGTGTGAATTTACTGCTAGTGAGCAAAATGTCTTCCGCCAAGAGGCTCCAACATCAGCATCATAACGAGGCTCGATATACGCCACTTTCTCGCGTCTGGTCTTCGGTCCTTGCCGAGAGATACTCGAAGAGGAATGAAGATCGGGACCCTTCCCAATGGCTGGTAATCGAGCCTACATCATAACTTGAAAATGTCAAAACACGAATGCTTGTCCTGTACTCCATAGTCACCCCATAGTGTGTTAAAGTAGTCAAATTGAGGTTGAATTACAGCGGGGTTAGGGCAATTTCAGATTGGCTAGAGGGGGGCTAAACCTTTTTATAAAGAAGTTTACTGGAGTCAGCAGTTTGAGAGGTCCTTTGGCAAAGGTGGGTAAGACAGTGGAATACTAGAGTGCAAACAATATATGTGAAATTGAGTGAGAGGCTACCGGTGACCTTGTATTGAGACCGCGACCACACGTATCCGGATACATTTAGGTTAGTTCTTTTGTTTACACTTATGCAAAGTAATCGAGGATTGCATTAAAGATATAAGGAACTGGTTTATTGAAGGACGGCTGTTACTCAATGATGACAAAAATGCATTTTTAGTTATTGGAACAATTGTGTATTTTTAGTATTAGGTTTTATAGGTAGTTCTTATGATTCTTTATAGTTATTGTATTTTAACATATATTTCTACCAACATATTTCCGCGCTCCCTCCCTACTACATAAATAAGGAATGGTCCCTAACGTGTATCAATTTTTTTGTGTTCGAGTTAAAATATTAGCGGTACAAATAAAATTATATTGTATTCAAAGTGATGTTTACAAGAGGAAAAAACTTGCCGCACCAGCTAATGAAATCTCTTTCTCTTTTAGTCTCACAGTCTTTTGGCATCAAGTCGTGTGCGTTCTCCTCCGATGAAGATAGGTGCTCAGACTCGGTCAACGAGGAGCCTTTAAAACAGGTGAGAGAATACAAGGTTGATTCGATAGA
>BLFO01003001.1:445004-447504 GCA_014634245.1 Montipora cactus | reverse complement strand
TCAGGTAAGAGCATATCAGGACCCTCTTAAACTCGCTGCTCCCGATAAGTAGAATAAACCGATCAAACTCTCTTGTTAAATTGATTTAATTCGTAAACAAAACGCCATATTTACACAAAGCAAAGTAATCGAGAAATTTCCTTGATAAGAACTTTGAAAAATTGCACAAAGGATTTACAAGGATGTTGTCAGATTTGTTGAACCTGAATGTGAAAAGCTGCAGCAATCTTTGCAGCTTAATCGACCTAACAACATTAACCTGCATATTGATGCATCAATTAAAGCACTGAATAGGCTTTTTTCAAAATATTAAAATTAAGCTTGAAAGAGAGGTTTAGAGGACAAAGACAAAGGAAAGTGAGTGATATGTAAATATTTTTCCCATTCATTCCATAGTGTTTCGATCTTTTTTGTCCTCACTGCCTCACCATCAAGCTGAATATTTGACATTTGGAGAATGGCCTTTGAAACTAGCATTTGCCTTAAATGAGTTGCCACTAAAATTCAGTTATTAACACGTAAATAAATTTATTTTACAAGAATCAGATTACTCAACCTGAATCTGTAAAGCCGCAGCACTCTTTGTATCTAAGAGACCTGACAAAATTAATCAATGTGTTGTTGTTGTCGCTTTAAATGCTGTAATTTGCATTGTCTGATATGTTTTCCTTGATAATGGAGTCATGACTACTCTGAAACGTCGATTTCACCTTTTTTTATCGTTCGTTTTTACCGTTTTGTGCTTATATCTCTTTTAATACGAACGTGTTGCTGATGCATATATGAAAGCACCAAACTGAAACTAACATTTGCCCAAATAATTTCTACTAAAATTCATTTGTTATCCTGCTCTCACATATTCAGGAGCACTGTGCTCCAAAGAAAAGTAGAATTTCACCAAAAAAGGTATTTCAAAAAACACTTGTTCAGAAGTGATTTAGATATTATCACAGTCAGTAACTTGTAAAGAGCATTCATGTACAGACACATTTCTTAGACTACGTTTATACACTAGGGGAAAAGTTTCCATTCAAATCTCTCGGGGTTTATAATGCATTTACATGGTAATGTAGCATTCACATTTAAATAATATGAAAATGCTTGGAACAAAACGTTTTATTCTGAATGGATCTCAATTGGGCAAAACACTGAGTTAGCCGATTAGGTCTATTTTAAAAAAGAGACAAAGAATGTGGTGCAACGAAACTGCCGCTTTTAGCATTTGACCGGCTTGAGTTCTTTGTGAAATTGAAGTAGATTCAAAAAGGAAAACTAACGGAAGTATAAAAAGTCATCGGATCGCGCGCCTGCTGTCTATCATCGATGCGGACATCTTGAGTACCACATCTTCCTTTCTATTTTATGTAAAATACCTTAGCTGTACTATGACCAAAAAATCGATCCTTCTTTTTCTTTGGATTTCAAAACTACGTTAACTTAACACTAAGTGATCCAAGTTTGAAGCTTTGATTTCAAGATTTTAACTGACATTTTCCTTTTAAATGGTCTGCCATTACCAATTTTAAATTCTTGAGAGAGCTGGATCGAGGAGAAAATGACGTCAAAGACTCAAGTTACAGTGCGTGTGTACGCGGCTGACTTGATATGCAACAGGGGAGTTTCGTGCTTTCAGACTTTTAAACTCGTGTTTTGCATATATAATAAGCTGCATTCACGCGCTGAAACGTTTAAATAGTGAGTAAATAACGTCACCTAACACTTAGATCCAACCCACTAATGTCCAATCGGTCAGTTTTGAACGTAAGTAATGGCGGACCGCAAAATCCAAACATTCGGCCAGTCAAGTGTTCCGCAAACACACTTTCAAAATCCGAAGACAAAAAAAGACTCGACTGTGATTTTTTATCAGAACAACACTTTAACTGAAACATATCACAAGGGAAAAACTGGGTGTATTTCTATGTATGTAACCCTTAATTTCTCGTGACGCACTAGCAAGAAAAAGACTTTTAACCTTTCAGTGCATGCTTACCAACAAACAAGGGGTGGGAAGGTGAAGTGAGATAGTCGTCAAATTCAACAACAACACTAAAAGACAATAGGGACCTTAAGCAAAGACTACGACAACGGCTACGAGAACGTCATAAATTTGCATATTTTGTGGGCAAAAAAATAGCTTTGCACGCCCTGCACGTGCGTTTTACATTTTGATAGATTTTTTTTTTTTGCCGTTCTCGTCTTGACTACGACGTGAAAGATCAAATTTGAGGTCATGTGGAGAACGAGAGAACATGACTATTTTCTCTCTAAATATCCACACTGCATTCATCAGTTTTATTCCTGGATTGTGTATTCACACTTTCCAAGCCGAGGAGAGACATGGAAAATTATTACAGTAAAAGGAAATAATATTTTTACAAAACAATGTTCTCGTAGTCGCCGTCGTCCTTGCTTATTGTGAGTCATGATCCTGTTGGCGTCGATGTAAACACTGAAGCCTTTAGAAAGAATATCAAGCTCATCACAGTTTCACGCGAGA
>BLFO01003001.1:432504-435004 GCA_014634245.1 Montipora cactus | reverse complement strand
ATCATCAGCGAAAGCAATGCATTTGATTTCTTTGTCTTCTACTACAATACCTTTTATATCTTGATTTTGTTTGATAGTGGTAAGGAGGGTTTCCAAAGCTAAAATAAATAAATAGGGCGAGAGAGGATCTCCCTGTCTAACCTCCCTTCTAATCGAAAAGAGAGGAGTTGCTACTCCATTATTCAAAATGAAGGTCGATATATTAGTATAAAAAAGACGTATCCACTTAATAAAGGACTCTCCAAAATTGAACTTTTCCAAGGTCTTGAAAAGAAAATTCCAACTTAAGGAATCAAACGCTTTCTCAAAGTCAGTAGTTACCATGAGACCGGGGAGATTGTATAACTATGTATAGTGCATAATATCACCTATAGTCCGTACTGCATCGAAGATATTCCTTTCTTTTAAATATGCACACTGATCATCACTAATTAAATCCGAAAGGACTTTCTCGAGTCTTAATGTTATTGCTTTGTTATCCTTGTTTTTCTTCTCAATAAGTCTAATTGTACCTTGTTTTTGGGAGTTTGCCAGTTCTCCCTTTTCAAAAGAGCTATTTAGGAGTCGAGTAAAAGATGTCCTAAGGTTGCTCAAAATGCTTGATAAAATTCCGCTGTCAAGCCATCATTACCTGGGCATTTTCCGTTTTTAAACATTTGTAGAGCTTTAAAACACTCCGCCTTTGTAAGGACCTCTTCACAAATTTGTTGGGCATCTTCGTTTAAAGTTCGCAAACGACAATGGTCAAGAAAAGTATCGCTTGCATTGTTATGGTTGGATGGGTCGCGATTAGAGTACAGTTCAGTATAGAAGTCATGCACTTCTAATAAAATTAATTTAGGACTAGATAGTAATTTACCTCCTTTGTCAAAGAGTTTGCGGACGCATGAGTTGCTCATCCTTCTGCTTTCTAAATTTAAGAAATATTTGTAATTTTTCTCACCGTGTTCATACCAATTGGCTCTAGAGCAAATAACATTGCCTTGGATGATATAATCGTACAATGAGTTGTACTCAGATTTGATTGTTTCCAGCTGTATAGCATTATTTTCTGTCGGAAAAGCGTCAAAGATCTCTTGGCATTCTTTTAATAAATTTTCGATTTCCCAAAGACGGCTTCTCTTCTCTTGTAAGGATCTTGATAAAAAATTTGTTGCGCTCTTCGAAAAGGACGCTAGGAATCAAAATATCCTCTGTTGGATCTTTCAGAAAACTGTTTACTGCATGTATAAGAAATAAAACCCTTAGGATATCCTGCACGTGGTCGTGGGTTCAATTCCTACCCTGGTCAGAGCTTTTCTCTGTCCTTCCTTGTGTGGGCCCATTTCCATCAGTAGGGCTAACGCTCACATGGTAGACACTTAGCACTTCACATTACACTCTAATCAGTTAACTCTGTTCAAATATGTGTGTAAGTGCTACGTGGCCAACGTTTGCAAAAACGTAATCCTTCCTTGTACTTGTACATGCTCATTGCCGTGACTTTAACATCGTCAGTTCCCACGGCCTGCTCCCGTCTGACCTTGTAACTCAGTCGGTAGAGCAGAAAGACATAAATACACAATTATGCGGACGGTCAAACTACCCTGAAGATGGCTCAACCCCGAAAACGTTCGGTTTTTACTTCTAAAAGAATTTCTAGCCTTGTAAATACTAGTCATTTTTACTGAGCAAAATAATATTACTATTATTATTATTATTACTAGTTATAGCTGTCACTAAAGTGCCAACGAGCCAGGCTTGCGACAACAAACATCACGCGGCGTACTCGTGCGGCACTCTCATTGGCAATCGCTACGGTCAACATTTCATCGCTTTGGTCTACATTACAGCTTTTGGTCTACATCACACTCAAATTTGAAGCGCTTCTGAGATTTCGTCCGCCTAAAAATCTTCTCGCGGCTCTATAAGCTCCCGCCTCGCCAGGCCTTTTGTTTTCAGAAGGCCTGACTCGTTGGCAATTATTATTATTATTATTATTATTATTATTATTATTATTATTATTATTATTATTATTATTATTATTATTATTATTATTATTATTATTATTATTATTATTATTTAACATACAACTGCATTAAACAGCCAGATTTTTCATGATGAAGTTTACCTTGGTTACAGTGCGGCCATTCTTGGAAAACAACAGGGTCATTGAGCATCTTTGCCACAACAGAAGCTGCCATGGTACTTGCAAAGGACATCCACTCACTCCTTGACAGTTCGGTTTGATTAACAAAACGTGCCACACCTTTTACTACCACCCACTCAATCTTTTCATCATAGGCTGCAGCGAAAACACCTGAAGTTAGGGATGATAGGAAGTTAGCATCAGAGATTCATGTTTTTAGGGAAAGGTCTTCAAGCAACACTCTGTTGCTTCATATCTCCTAGTCAATCTTTGAAACTGCAGCTTTAATTTCACCAAAGGAAATATGGCTTTGATTTTTTAAAAGATAGTTGTAACAATTAACGTACACTTCACAACCATTCTATTCTCTTC
>BLFO01003001.1:425004-430004 GCA_014634245.1 Montipora cactus | reverse complement strand
TTTATTCAACATAATTGTTATCTATTCCTATTAAAATTACCGCCGTCCAAAAAATAGAGAAGTACTTTCCATATTAACGATGAAATGATATATGAAATATATCATATATGACCTGCGGATATAAAATCAAGCGAAGCTATGGTCCTCGCAGTTATGATCGCAATTTTTGCCACTGATGTTGGGAGCTGGTCATTTGTGGGTTCTAATGTTCCCGTGAGGAATGAATCAACGATGAAATGATATGTGAAATGGATCATATATGAACTGCGGATATGAAATCAAGTGAAGCTATGATCCTCCCACTGACAATGGGAGCTGGTCATTTGTGGGTTCTAATCAATCAATCAATCTTTATTTATACACGGTTTTAAAAAAATTCATCAGGCATGAAAAATAAAAACCTAAGTTACATTGATTCAACAAAATTACAGTATTAAAATTGTTCAATTAAGTATATACAAAGCAAAAAGCCTGTTTTCCATGAATGCCGTGTCTTTCTTGCTATTATAATAACCGTGTAAAAGAGACTTTCAGGAAGACCATTCCACAGAACAGCACCACTGTAGCGAGAACTATTACGGAGATAATTTGTGCGTGGCTGTGGAATAGTTAACTTGTTTACAAAATCTCGAAAAGTGTATGAAGTAGTGTGAGACCACGCAATAAATTTCGAACTTAGGTACTCAGGACCAAGACCATTAAGAGATTTGAAAACCGTACAAGCTTTTTGGATATTACGATGAGTAGTAAGGTTTTTCCAGTTTAAATTTTGGACTACGTGCGATGCATCTGCATCATAGCTTGTTAAAGTTAGACCTTTTACTAAGTTTATTCAATGGGAAAAGTACTTGACTGCTATTTGTCGGAGTAAAACAGAATCCTTGGTCTAATGTTCCCGTGATGAACGAATCAACGATAAAATGATATATGAAATGAATCATATATTGAACTGCGGATGTGAAATCGCGAGGTCACTGGTTAAAACCCCGCTATAGTCCTCAATTTTTCAGGCTTCTCGATCTACATGTACGCAATTGCAAAAATTGCGTTCATAACTAACCCTAATTCAAGAAATAAATATACTGTTGTTGTCGTTATAAACTTGAAAGCTATGGCTTCTGAGGAGTGGTAAATGATTGGTTTAAGTCGCAGACAATATACGGCTGTTAATGGTTATATACCTGTGTCCAGTTGCTCAAACGATGGATAGCGCTATCCGCTGGATAAATCACTATCCAGTGGATAAGTCATAGCGAAACCAATTGCACTATCTAATGAATAGAGATTTATCCCATGGATAGTGTTATCCACCTTTTGAACAACTGGGGCCTGATGTTAATCCAACCGCTCTGCGGAGTTCCTCAAGGTTCCGTGCTTGAACCCTTGCATTTTCCCTTGTATACCAATGACTTATATTGATCTTCCAATAAGCTTCATTTCTACTTGTTTGCTGATGATTATAGTGTAACTTGTGCAAACTTGGAATTGAAATCAACGAAGTGTGTACGTGGTTAGCTGCCAATAAACTAACCTCGAGGGCCGAAAAATCTATAGTCACTATAATTTATCATCTTTCGTTCCCACCAAAACGCTCTTTCCTTTCATTCCAAAAGTAGAATAATAGATAACAACTCAAATACTAGCCAACCATTAAAAACTCCTCATCTTATTCTGCTCTTTAATTTTACCCTATCTGAACTACATGTGTATGGTACATGTATCTGTGCTTGGGGTCTGAGGCTGCTGAAACACATCTTCATAAGCTACTTGAATACATAAACTCCCTGATAAATGTACGCCGTTGCAATCGTACACTTTGTTGATCTTCCTGCTCTCCTTTAGCTAGTATCACCCATCCCCCCTTCTAGAACTTGCTCGTATGATGGCGACCGGGCCTTTGAATGCACTGCATCTAGTCCCTAGAACTCCCTAGCTACCTGAACAAATAAAATCATCATCATCTGCTTTTACGTCAAATAGTAACCTTAAGACACTCTTCTAATCCTTCCATTGGACTATTGTTCAATGTTAGTATCATTTTATCCCAGTAGTATATACCTTACATGTAAGTCAATTTAGTCCTATTTGATGTTATACATGTATAGCACATTGAGTGTTAAAAACGCGCATCACAATTATATTACGTGTAGTACCTATTTATTATTATCATTATCATTATCATTATTATTAAGGCACGCAGCCACACGAAATTCTTTGAAGTTTATGTTTTAAATAAAGACAATACATGTACATGTTTCCGATGAGACATCATCCAGCGTCAGTTGTATAGTGAGAAGTAAAATTGGAAAATACTTTAATATGCAGTAAATAGTATAACAAAATGAGATATTAACGAGAACAATTAAGGATGAAGGTGTGAACCAAAAAAAAAGTAAAACTATTTAAGCTAAAAGGGGAGATTAATTATTATGAAAGGGGTAAATTATTATCACAGTCGAGCCTAGATTATCCGGATACTTCAATTATCCGGACTTACTTTTCTGGTCCCAGTTTTAATGCATATCAATTAGTCATATTTTATGATCCGCAGCAAAACATTTTTCCTTGAAATTATGAGATGACAGTCCGGTTCCAACTGATCTTTTTCGCTTCTAAACACAAATCTGTACGTGTTTTGTGCTCAACCGCGCCATAACTAATACAGTGCATTTAAATGAGCTCTGATTAGCTCAGATATGCTCCGATGCTAAGTGAAATTCCACGGTCCATTAGCTGTTACAGTATTATTATGTTTGAATGTGGAGATTAATCTGTTGATACCTACTATAGTGCTTTTTTGCATCCATAGGGTATCGCCTTGATAGAAGATGACATATTACTAAACATTACATGTACTTCTGCGGTATTGGAGAAGTGCTCTTAAATTAGCCTATGGCATTCTAAAACAACAAGTTAATCAAGTTCTTCTGAAATAGAAATAGTAGTCAAAGACAGTATGTTGAACAGTCTGTTACATTGAATGTCAAGATGCCAAGCTGTGAAATGCTCGAGTTTGTAGTATTACTTTTTTTATCCAAACAAACCAGTATCATTTATAATATTAACCTCATGTAAACATTGTTTTATCAATCCAAATATCTCAAACCTGAATTTGGAACAAAGAAATTAATTTCACCTTAAAAAGAAAGTAAATAACAGGATTTCTTAAGAATTTGAGATTTTTTTGCATGGATTCCAAAGAGTTTTTGTTTGTACTAGAATTATTGTCAGAATTCGTTCGTTCGTTCGTTCATTCGTTCGTTCCTTGGTTCGTTCAAAACAACAGAAACTTACTTGAAGAGCTCTGATCAGTCTCCTCTGTCTTTCAAGTTTAAATCACAACTCTCCCATGCAGCATTTATACCATGGTCCTGCAAAATGACGGATACCAACAAAAATGATTCTCAAGCATCTACGCTCACAAGCTTGGTAAATTTCCTCAGTGTAGTTAATGTTTTTGCATTTACCACATTTTTGTCTTGTTGCGTGGAGGGTACAGCTACATGTAAGTACTTGTATGGGATGTTACCTGTAGTCTCCCCAACTACTACTACCTTTCACATAAGGGCTGCCATCCATTTTGGTCTGAAAACTGTTACTGAATTAAGTTTAATCTAAAAAATGAAGTTTTCCCTCCACCCCTTGTTTTAAGCTGTCTCTTTTATTTTCTCTCAGAATACTGTCCTTTCATCCTCTGTGATGAAGACCTTAATAATTAATGGACCTTCTTACTCATCTCAGAAGTTACAGTCACCTACATGAAGTAAAGATGTAAGACATACTGATTGAAAGACTATTTTTTTAGGGGAGGAGGGCTGGCGCAGTGGTGAGCGCACCCGCCTCCCACCAATGTGGCCCTGGTTCGATTCCCGGTCCCGGCGTCATATGTGGGTTGAATTTGTTGTTGGTTCTCTCTTTCCTCCGAGAGGTTTTCGCTGGGTACTCTGGTTTTCCCCTTTCCTCAAATACCAACATTGTCAAATTTCAATTAGATCTGGAATGCACGGACATATATTGAACGACCTCCTGAGTGCTCTTAGGGGCTGGACAATCTGCAAGCCAGCGAGTCATGTGAGCCACGCGAATTTCGCATTTAACTCTAAGCACGCACTTCAAATAGTGCTGATAAACTGTTATTAAGCCTAAGCACCCATTTTAAAATGGTTAGCTTTCAATAACTGTGTGACTGGCATGTTGACTCGCCATCTTGGCTCACATCACTTGCAGGCATGGCTCACATGCCTTGCATGCCTCGCTGGCTCGCACATTGTCCAAACTCATGCTCTTAAGATGTTTTCCATGGAGTTCAAAGCAGTCAAGATATCTGGAAATGAGTTTGATCATGGAACACCTCTTAGTTCCAGACATTACAAGCAACTCAGACTTCTTCTGACATCATTCAATAGAACTTCAAGGAGGTTGAAAGCAGTCAACCAAAGCTCTAAATGAAAACGGAATTTTAAGCTCCGAGAGAAATTTAATATGCACAGAAAAAATTAAACTTTTAGATGACATATTTGATAAGGTTTGAAGTTTCAAATGTGGTCAATTAATATACAGATATTAAATTAAAGTGATGCCTTGATCTGGGGTTGTTGCTATAACATCATGACCAAGAAAATTTATATATAATTTTGTACTTGAAGAATCTTTCCCCTACCAAACATGTGACTGCAAGAAGTCTACATTTTTGTACAAGAGACAAGAGCGAATGCAGTCAACATGAGCAACTGCAGTCATGTTGTCAGTGGTTTTGTTACACAATGTATGTATACTTGCGCATTCGTTGGATCCCTCATTCTTTGTGTTGTAGAACATTGTTGTGGCGGGAAGAAGGAGCATTTTGGGTGGAGCGTTTAGCAGTTTTTTCCGTCCCTTTGCCCAGTCTTTTTTCCACTGTTTATCAGTGTGATGGGTGGCTGTCTTGGGGCATGGGGGCTCATGACGGGTTTGTCAGGTTTTGCCGGCCACGGGTACAATCTCTATCTTGGAGCTGGCTT
>BLFO01003001.1:415004-420004 GCA_014634245.1 Montipora cactus | reverse complement strand
AGGAAATGAAATGACTAAAGTCAGTCTGGGCTCAGCATGGAAGTCGCTGGTGGAACATTTCATTTAAAGGGCATGTAAACCCAAAAATACAAGTTACTCTTATCCTACGTAAAAAGTGGTGAGGAAAACGAATTTTGCGTTCATTTTGCTCAATTCGGCTTAGTTTGGGAAGAATATCCTCATTTCCACTGAAATTCCACTTCCGGTGAAAACAATAGCGAGCCATCGTGACGTCACTGGTGGAACACGAAAATTGCTCAACACGCATTCCGTAAAAGAATTGGTATGGCGGCTCTTACAAGTAGCAGTAGTTCGGAGGATGTTCTCTCAGCAGAGAGCAACTCAAGTGACAGTGACAGTGATGGGGATAATTCCGAAAATGTACAAGACGCTGGGCCACGTCCCTATCAATTTGAGCCGCGAAGGATTTGGCGAAATGATTAGAGAGAAAACCACCCCAAACCGGTTGACAGCGACACCGATCGTCTCGGAAACAGAGACTGGTATTTAGTTCACAGTGTGATTTATTTGCATTTGAGATAAAAAGTTAACAAGACACGCACATCATTTAAACCGTGGCAATGAGAACTTTTGGGTCTGAATTTTCTTGGGTGTTTTATGTGAAATTATTTGGGTGCGAATGTGGAACTTTTCAACCCATGCCGACAACAGATGAAAGCGTTTGCTGCACGGAAATCAAGCAAGTGTGGCAAAAAGTAAAAGACCAGCCTGAAACAGAGATGAAGTGTATCACGGAACATCCAGGTTTTCAGTAAACCTGCCTCGATGTATGGTTGCTGGATACTGCTTATTACGCATACAGGCAGAGTACGGCGAGATAATCAAAGGGGAAATGAGTAAGATGAAGTTATAGTTTGTTTTGTTACATGTTATTTTGTTTTTGCCTTTGTGAGATCGATTTGTTGAATTTATTTATTTATTTATTTATTAGTTACAATGCTGAGTGTCGAAGATACTTATATTTTTCTTTTTCTCCTTTTGTAGTAAATTTCGCTACGTTGCCTATCGACAGCTGGTTCGCTGGTGCTGGGGTTATCTCAACAAACATGTCAGGGGCGCTCTGCCATCTTGTGCGGCAAACAAGATCCGACACTGACACCTTTCCAGCTGATTTCGAAGGCTCCTATACACTGGTTTGTAACTGCCTGTAATCGATCACTGTTTTCGTTGTATTGAAGCGAAGTCAACAGAAGTCTGTAGATTGTAATTAAAAGAAGTTCATAATGCTGAATATTGTTATTGCATATGAAAACTCTCCTACGTTCAACCTAGGGATATGTTATAATCATACAGTCATTTGTATTCATCACTTTGCGTTCAAGATCAAACCAACAAAATCCAATACCATACTGTACAGCTGTATCACTCAAATTTCATTCCGCGCTACTGGTTTCAGTTTCAGGCATTTGTTCAGAAAGGTCAACGTCTGGCTCAGAGTTGGCTCCAGGACAACTGGCTTCCTCGTGATCTTTCAATAACTAAGAAAAACAAGGTTTCCTAGGGAATGAATCAATTTATTTCGTGTCAATCTGAAGATTTGCACTTAAATCAATTATTTTACGTACTCTGGTGGCCTCTAACTTCTGCTCGGTTTTTTCTCAGTTCTGTCCGACACTTCCGGTTCCTTGCATTCTGCCATGGGTCTCTTTTTTACTTCAAACGACTTTATTTCTGGATGGGCATGAATCTTCGGCAAAGCACCGGAAAGTAATTGCTTCTTTTTGTAAGGCCATTTCCCTGACCATTGTGTTGTGCACACTTGCTTTGAGTGTTCTTTAATATGTATTTTATGTATTTTCGAACCGGCGTGTTCTATATTGAATAAACAAGCTCAAAACTAAGCAATTTCGGCCCTCGGCCTGCGAGTAGACCACTTTGTTTTTCATTTTGTAACCAACGAGTTGTGAACAATTTAATGTACTTTTCAAAGAAAATATATTGTCTGCAAAGTACACAATTCAACGATCAATTTGACTTATAATTCATGGCTGTATCTTGCAAAATAAAAATTCTTCAAGTGAAACAACTTTCATGTGCGAGAGAGTTTGATTCCCCACTAATACATGTTTCACACTGAAAAGTCTGAAAACGCTTTGGCGATTTTTTACATGGCACTGATTTTCTTCAACTTAAGTATTATCTATCCCAATTAAAATTACCGCTGTCCAAAAATTAGAGAAGTAGTTTCCATATTAACGATGAAATGATATATGAAATGGATCATGTATGACCTGCGGATATAAAATCAAGGGAAGCTATGGTCCTCGCAGTTATGATCGCAATTTTTGCCACTGACGTTGGGAGCTGGTCATTTGTGGGTTTTAATGTTCCCGTGAGGAATGAGCCAACGATGAAATAATATATGAAATGGATCATATATGAACTGCGGATATGAAATCAAGTAAAGCTATGATCTTCACAGTTATGATCGCAATTTTTGCAATTGCGTAAAGAAGCCCGAAAATTTCAGGACTGCAACGGGGTTTGAATCCGTGACCTCGCGATACTGGTGCGACGCTCTAACCAACTGAGCTATGAAGCCACTAACGTTGGGAGCTGGTCATTTGTGGGTTCTAATGTTCCCGTGAGGAATGAATCAACGATGAAATGATATGTTAAATGGATCATACTATTTGAACCGCGGATATGAAATCAAATCCATTTCATATATCATTTCATCGTTTATTCATTCCTCACAGGAACATTAGAACCCACAAATGACGAGCTCCCAAGGTTAGTGGCTTCATAACTCAGTTGGTTAGAGCGTCGCACCGGTATCGCGAGGTCACGGGTTCAAACCCCGTTGAAGTCCTGAATTTTTCAGGCTTCCTTGCGCAGTTGCAAAAATTGCGTTCATAACTGCGAGGATCATAGCTTTACTTGACTTTCCATATTATTGCATGACGCGTTGACATTTACATTGTTGTTCGAGATACAAAGTGTGCAATTTCTATTGTTATTGTACTATTGTTAAGTAGATAAGTTGACTTGCAGTACTTTGGAATAAGAAAATTACAACTACTGTTGGGTACTTTGGAACTCTGATACAAATCTGCAAACTATGTATTATATTGACTGTCTTGTTGGAACTTGGAGATAGCGATTACTAGTAAAATTATTATTGTTTTAAAGTGCCACTGTGACAAAATTCAGATCTTTCCTATCTAAGCCATTTTAAGACATAAGCATGTTGTCTGTATGAGAACAATGCTGTTTACTATTTTCAGATATCTAATTTCAATTTTTTTTAATATGCAAATTAGCCAAGTGATGACGTCATAAACTCAACCGAATTTTGATCAAATATGATGACAAACGATATCTTAGCCAATTTGCATCAGAAAGGGTTAATTCTTTGCAGTAAACACAGATTTCACACAGTAAAGCTTCGATAAACTGAGAGTCAACATTTCTGATGTTTATAAGTTCAACTAAACAGAGTAAAATGTGGAATATGATCAATGTGCAGATGACTCAGTCATAAAGTAAGCGATTCTAAGCAATTCTGCAGTGGAAGTGATGAATCTCAGTTGGTTGTCTAGAACTTATGTGTTTTATGAATAATCAACACAATATCTTTAAGTTTGCATCCCAAACTTATTACTGACCCCAACGAAGTCCCCTGGCGAAATTACGCGCAATAATTATTTGTAACACAAATGTCTGAGGTAGGGTAGTTACTACATGTACATCTCAGTCACGATTGGGGCCCTGTTATGGTGGTTTTATAGTTATCCCTTATCCCTAAAATTACTTATATAATTGGAATTTGACAATAACTGTCAATTTTAAGGTGTAAAGCGACCCGTTTTTTAGCAGATAACCTGATACACAAGCGGTTGACTGAATTAGTGAGCCTGAGAGCAAGTCTTGGACATGGACTGATAAATGACCCCTTAATTAATATTCATTACCAGTCGCAAGTGATTTAAATCCTCGGCAAAGTGACCAAAAGTATGATAATTCAGAAATCAAAGTTATTTTGTTATTATCCTTAAAAGTATCTCGGTTATCCCTTAGCTCTTTAATTATTTTGTCAGTTATCCTTTATCCCTAAAACCCTCAACAAGGCCTCACGATCTGCAATCGAACAGCCCATATGCAAAGGGAGCTTAAATTTCATGTGCAATAATTGTTTGCGTCCACCACAGGCGCCCCAAGCTCATAACGCAATTTTGCAATTCATAACTATTATGTAGCAAGAGAGTTTAATGGTGAAAAGAATTAAAATTAAGTTAAGTTGAAAAACTGAACGTCTTTCTGTCGCAATAAACTTTCCCTACTTCAAATATGTTGTTCACCTTTGTTTTGTGTCGATTCATTAGCCATTGCTGATATAGTGAAATCAGTACACGAGTTATACACGAGACGTTCAGTTTTTCAACTTAACTTAATTTTTAATTCTCTTACTATATGAGCACGTTATGAGCTTGGGGCGCCTGTGCGTCCACCAACTTGGTCATGATTGTGATGAAATTGTAAGGGCTACAGTGCGAGTTGAACACTACGAGCAGTCCCTTCATAAATCAGTCGAGCCGCCCGCTTTTCTGAGGCAGTTGTGTTTTGTCACGCAAACCAATAAAATAACCGAGGAAGGCATAGTTCATCCACTATTTTTCCGCAAGTGAATGTGAATGAATGTATCAAATAATTGCTGTACATTGAGTGGTAAAATTCAACATACGTGTAAGACGTTAATAAGCCAATCTAGGTTCAGCAATTCATAATTGTTGATGGTTTTAATCCTGATGAGGAAAATTGCGAAAGCGGTTGAGAAAAAGTAATACTGATGAACTCACCTCAATTCTTAGCTGCAGAAATTAACCTTCAATTTCTGGCACTGCTGCCTTCTTCTCTGAATCCTTTTCTTTTAAGCCAAAACAACCCTGAAAACAAACACTTGGTGATAAGCAAGTCTAACTCAAGACAAGAAAATCTTTTAGCTTGGGAGATAGGACAGATGAATACTTCCGGTATTT
>BLFO01003001.1:390274-395274 GCA_014634245.1 Montipora cactus | reverse complement strand
AATCAAGTAAAATCGCGTTTAGCCCAGCTTTCACTTGCAACGATTAAAAAAAATGCAAAGTGAGATAGCTCGCAGTGCTTGAACAGCACGTTGTGATGTCGAATGATGTAGCCCACCATCAATGAATCAACGCAGCGATGTATGAAACATATATACCTAGCATATATATGACATATAGCATTGCGTGAAATGATTTAACCAAATGAGGAACGGAACAGCTCAAAAATAAGTCGCTAAGCATTACATCAAAAGATTCAGAGGTTTATGAGACGGTTTAGTTAAAACACCAGATAGTCACGGTAGCTTGAAATGGCTTTTTCGGTTGGCAAGAATTGGCGTAGCGTGACTTCAACTTAAGTCGCCTAAGGGAACAGCGATCTGCTGGGGGCATGACGTTAAAGGCGGCGAAATACGAGATACAAAAACCCTCAACTTAACGCGCAACATTGTTTCGTTGCAAGTTTGGGTTGGTGTCTCCCGTTTTTCACCTTGCATGATCAACTTGTCGCGCAACAAAAACATTTTTTGAGGGTTGAAGAAAGTTGTTGCGAAAAGTAGAGCGCGGATCTACTCTGAGCAACAAATTTTGGCTTTGTTGCTCGTTTTTCATGAAGCTCACAACTTGTCGTGCAACAAATGTACTCGTGTACTAGTTAATCAACCAATCAGCGCCCTGCATTTCTTCAACCCGCAAGGTGAAAAACGAGAAACATCGACCAAAACTTGCAACGAAACAATGTTGCGCGACAAGTTGAGGGTTTTTGTATCTCGTCTTTCGCCGCCTTTAAAAGCCTTTAACTAGTACACGAGCAAATTTGTTGCGCGACAAGTTGTGAGCTTGATGAAAAACGAGCCACAAAGCCAAAATTTGTTGCTCAGGGTAGACCCGCGCTCAACTTTTCGCAACAACTTCCTTCAACCCGCAACAAATGTTTTTGTTGCGCGATAAGTTGATCATGCAAGGTGAAAAACGGGAAACATCGATCGACCCAAACTTGCAACCAAACAATGTTGCGCGCCAATTTGAGGGTTTTTGTATCTCGTATTTCGCCGCCTTTAGCAATGTGAAATTTGGCGCGAAAATAGAAGCCTCTAGTCTACTCAAGAGCCTTTAGTGAAAGTCTCAACATCGCCTGAAAGCTTTTCAGTTCGTTGTTTTGTTCCGGTAAGTTCCTTCACTTGAGCTTTCTTGATTTGATCTTCCATAAAGCGAGCTGTGTTAAATCAATTTGTTAGGCTAATTTTACCGCCGGAGCTATATCTCACTGAAGGATTATTTTCTTCTTTATCTTAACGTCTGCATCAGAGCACATTTGATCATTTGATGTTTCAAAACGTTTCGGTTCAAGCCATCTTGTCATGTTTTCGGTTCCTTGACAATTCTTACATTTCACAGAGTGCCTTTTCGTTTCAAACATGACATTGTCACTGAGGCGATGATTCAGAGCTGACCATGAATCAAGTCAATAGGCCATCGTAAACGATGTAACCTCATCAACGCGTGTTGTAGCCTCACAGGCAAAACAAAATGCGTGACCAGCTGAGGGATACAGTTTTCGTTTGTTTTCACGGTCACGCAATGAAAATCCAGACCTGTTTTCTGTTGTTTGTAGGCATTGCACTCAATGTGCATTCCAACGTTGTATAATGGTATTTTGCCAATATTTATTAGATTCCCTCAATGAAATAACTGGAAATCTTGGGCGTGTTTCAGATTAAGTTTGAGAATGACGGTTCTTTTCGAGGCTGCTTTGGAGGTCGGAGACTTTTAAACATAGCATTGGAAGATCAACGGTCTTTCTGTCGGTATGAACCACCAGCAGTGACGGAACAGGAGGCAAGGAAAGACCAAATTTTGCAATTTCCGAACAACAGCTTGCTTTTTCAAAGGTGGAAAGTTTTCCTGTTTCTGAGTTCTACTTCTACTTCATTAATTGATAAAGCGTATCAAACGCGTCACATCAATATAAAATAATACATAAATGATTAATACAAATAACTATCAATCTGAATAAGAAAAGTTATATACAAATAAAATAATACTAAACAATTTATATTATAAAATAATTTCAAAACCAATTCCCAGCTTCAATGAAGTGGTCACGTAGAGTGGCCTTAAATTTTAAATTTTCATCTATATTGACAATATTACCTGGAAGTTTATTCCCGCCATTGATTGATTGACCATGGAAAAAAGCTGTTTGCGTGCTGATTACAATTTTAGTGTGGTCTTAAAAAGGTTTTGGTCTTTCCACACCTTAAAGTACGACGTAAAGTAAGATACAAATCCCTCTCGATATCAACCGAGACAACCGAGAGAGAATTCGTCTACCTTCAAGGGATGACCACTCCAATTTATTTAACATATTAGTTACTACTCCTAGTTCTTTTCTGTCTTTTGAATAATATTAAAACAAAGCCTAGCTTCTGAACATTGGATCATGTCAATACGATGTATGTCTTTTTGTAAATATAGATACCAAGTAGAATTTGCATATTCTATCTTAGTCCTTACCAGACTTTTATAAAGCTTGGATTTACAGGCTGTAGAAGCATTTCTAAAATTCCTCCTAATAACGCCAAGAGTCTTCTTGGCTCCTGATGTTGTATGTGCAATATGCTCTGATCATTTAAGATCTTCAGAAAGTATAACACGTAAGTAGGAATGGTGATGAACTCTAGTCAAAATATGATTAGTAAGAACATATGTTGCATCCAAATTAGTTTTCTTAGCGGAAAAACAGATGGTATGACATTCTTCAACATTAAAGGACATTTGCCAGTCTCTTTCCCATTTAGCAAACGCATCTAAATTTTTCTGTTCGACTTCACAATCAGCTGGACTATTTATACTACGATATAGAAAACAGTCGTCTGCAAACAACCTCATTGTTGATGAAATACATAAAGGTAGGTCATTAATGTAAACCAGGAAGAGTACTGGTCCCAGAACCGTGCCTTGGGGGACTCCCGATGTCACAAAACACTGAATTGATAAAACTCCCTCCAAGGCTACCTTTTGTGTTCTCTTAGTAAGAAACACTTGGATCCAAGACAATAAGCTGCCCTGCATTTCATAATGGCTTAGCGTATAGAGCAGCCTCTGATGAGGTACTCTGTCAAAAGCTTTAGAGAAATTTAATATGAGGGCATCAACCTGTTTGTTTGTTTGTTTTTCTTTTTCAATTTTGAAATACTGAAAGTTCCTTGTAAGGACTCATGTCGAGTTTACCTCAGTAAATGTAGCCTGGTCACCACTCTCAGTCGGTACTTTTAAATGACACAGCAATAAGCAAGTTGCGAATTTTACAACAACAACAGAATAGAGTCGACGTTCAGAAGGTGAATAATCTGCATTTCAAAGGAAAATTCATGTTATTCCCCTGGACATCGTTTCTGTTCTTTTGTTCATGTTCATTAGGCTCTTTACAGTTAGCGATCACGTGGTACAAAAACCGCCCTACCTGAGACCAAGATTGCGGACAGGGACAAAAAGAACAAAGGAAAAGTTAGATTAAGTTGTTGTTGTTGTTTTTGTTTTTTTTTTTGAATGGACCAATGCGCAATTTGCTCTCCAAAATGGCGACTCTTGTACCATGTAATTTCTTTCACAGAGAACAACTTCACCTTTACAGTCATGGTGTTAATGTTTGGTGTCAGCCAGCGTACAATTGAAAAACGGAAGGAAGAGTATGCCATGACAAACTAGACTCGGTTCAGTGATATAGAAGACGACATTCTAGATTCTTTTATCGAACGCATTGTGACAAATTGCCCGCAGTCTGGTAATAATAATAATAATAATAATAATAATAATCTTTATTATATTATATAGATATTGATGAAATACCAGGATTTCTCCTTTTACTAAAAAATCATATCTTCACCGCGCGCAGTGAACATATCATTTTTATCTTTCACATGTGAGGATATAGCTGTTCTCATGGTAACCAACACGATTAGCCAATAAAAAGCGAGCTTGTGTGCTTTAATATAATTCTTCTCTACTACATTAACATTTTTATTGCAAAATTTGACATTATCATGATTTCTTTTTCATAACTTTCATATCTTGTTTTATGTTACACAACATGCGTGTTTTAGCGGTTGGTGACCACTTTTTCATCATTTTGAAAATTAATAAAACAAGTTGTTTTAAATTTGGACATTTCAGCAATATCTATATAATAAACAGAACATTACATGGCCGCTTGGGAATACGAATTTTATCTTCTCGTGCTGAAAGTATCTCTCACTCGTTCGCTTCGCTCACTCGTGAGAGATACCTTCAGCACTCGAAGATAAAATTCGTATCCCCGCGCGGCCATGTAATATCCTATATTTATCTCGTGATAAAAGAACATATCTCGAGTTACAAATATATCAAACTTAAGAAATTACAGCTATAGCTATATTAATAAAAATAACATCAATAATCTAGCAACCTAAATACTATATTTAAAAATTAGTCTATTTACAAGCGAGTTTTTCAACCTTTCAGTATTAACTGCTGGGCGCTTTACAGATGTTTTTCTTAAGTTATAATTTGTGATTATCATATCTCTAGTTTTGCAGGGTTTGGTTTTGTAGCATGGAAAGGTTAAAAATGCCACTTTGCCGAGAAGATGGCGTAGTGGACATGCCTGCTAAATAATTTTTCAGGGAGAATTTGTATTTCACTCAGCCAAACACGGAATTCCGTGTAAACGGAATTCTGCAATTTAGTGTAGTAACTGCTCCGTTGACGAATCAAACTCTTCTCTTGTTTGTTGACAGGTTCCAAAACTATCGAGGGCTACCTTGCCGGCTTCCCAAGGCTTACGATCGCAGTGTTGGCGGCTAAGGAATGCCATAAAGTCGATCCCGTTGGTCTGAGGTTAAGATCTATGAATAGTGTCCGGCGACGTCAATACAACGTTCGTTCCCCCACTAGTTCTGAGGCCTATGGAGTTAGGGTGGTTTAGCGGTTATCAACCGCGCCTCCCACCTCTGTGACCCGG
>BLFO01003001.1:375274-385274 GCA_014634245.1 Montipora cactus | reverse complement strand
CCGAAGTATTTACAAGCAGAACTAGAAAGGGTCCAGAAACGAGCTCTTGCTTGCATATTTCCTGGTAAATCTTATGCCGAGGCATTTGGTAGTGCAAGGATAGTTTCCGTTCGTGATCACCAGGAGGCAATCGCGAAACAACGTTTTGAGTCTATATGTGAGAAAGAGAATAAAAAGCTTCATAATCTGCTGCCTAATACATGCAGGCAATCATACGTAGAAAATTAAATTCGCAGTTTCATTTGCTAGAACTAAGAGATTCGAAGAATCCTTTATTATCAACAGCCTAACCCTGGCTTAAAATTATATTAAAATTAAAATTATTTAATATTTTAAAATACTTTATGTTTACAAACATTTAGATACAACTTAGAGGTTTCTTAGAATTAATTTAATTTTAAATTTGACGGAATTATGGTTTTTATTGTTCTGTAAGAGTTACGCAATTCAGTAATATTTAACTGCGATGTAACTAAATTATTAACCAGTCTTTGTTTCTTTGTTTATTTTCTCTTTTTTCAATAGAAAACGGCAAAAGTGACCACGTGACCATGATTTTCCTGGCATTTTTCGCATTCATCGAAACTCGTAAAATTTGACAGGAAAGATTTACATTTTATATAGCATCTTTTTCTACAAACGAGAAATGTTCTAAAAAACGTATCTGATCTGATTTTAAAAAATTGGTTATACATAGATAAAAAATAGTCTTAAACTGAATTTTCGGTTGCAAATGCAGCCTTCTGTTTTTTGTTAACTAAACCACGAGATTAACGGAGTCCAATACCGAGTTACCCGTGGGTCACGCGAAGCTAAAGTCACAAGCTTCACTCCATTTTACGTGAAACTTGAAACGGCAAGCCGACATTTGCCATTTGCTAAATCTCTCTTATGTCGGTCATTTTACGTCGTCGCCAGGACGATCGAGAACGGCAAAAAAAAAAACAAACAAAAAAACAAAACAAAACAAAACAAAAAAGAAAAAACAACAAACAAACAAACAATAAAAATTTGCACGGCGTGGATAGCCATATTTTTTGCTCATTTAATCTGTTGTTCTTGTCGACTTCGCTGATAATAGAAAGTCGTCGTTAAATGTGAATTCGAGTTCTTGTAGTCGCTTTGCGACTATTCTAAGCCTTTTAACGTGACAAAAGTGTGGCAAATTCTCAAGAAGGAAACTAGTATGAACGGCGCTCAATTTAGGGAAGAAAATGAAAATTTATCCTCAAGCGCTGACGTTCTCCCTAAAACCTCAAATTTCGTCATTTCACATGGTTGTTTTGCTGACGAAGGCAAAGAAATAGACAAAAGTAAAAAGATGGACGTGCAGAGCGTGCAAAGCTACTGCTTTTGCTCAATAAATATGCAAATTGGTGACGTTCTCGTTGCCGTCGCCCCTAGGGAGCTTTAGCAACGACAACGGTGACAACAACGAGAACGTCACAAATTTGCATATTTAGCGGCCAAAAACAATAGCTTTGCACGCCCTGCACGTGCGTTTTTCATTTTTGTCCATTTCTTTGCCGTCGTCGGCAAAACAAGAACGTGAAATAGCCAAATTTGAGATTTATGGAGGACGTCAGCACCTGGAGATAAATTTTCATATTCACTCCTAAATTAAGCGTGACTCTTAGCGGTTTCATTCTTGAGGGACTGCCACAACATTCTCATGTTAATAAGCCTGGAAGAGTTTAACCTGCGTAGCGAGGGCAAGGGTAGAGGGAAGCGAAGCGAGTGACCAAGCGCGCGGAAAAGGGAACTGGGGAGGGAGCGCAAGAAGTGGGTTGTTTTTCGGTTACGCCCCAAATTTTAAAGGGGTGGTCTGTTAAACTTCACCTGCTGTCAAATTTTTCCAATTAGATTCCTTGTTCGCAAAGCCCAGTCTCAATTTCCCGAGAAATGAAAATATATTTACAACCATCGAAGAGCTGTGGATTTGAAATGTCCAAAGAATTGAAACGTGGCCGAAAGTCAAAGGAAAATAATCCAAATGAAAATTGTCGACTCTACTCCATTTCTCTTAGAGTCAAATACGGCTCGAGGAAGTTCTTGAGCTGTGTGAGCTTATTCACGCCATCCAAGAGAGCGGGATTTCAAAATGGGTTAAACGCCGAAAAATCCGAGCAACTCTAGAGTGTGTTATGCAGTCTTTGTGCCCCAAAAATAAGAACTCTGTGATTTGTATCAGTCAGTAGAAGGAAAAATCAACCCAAAGGAATCAACCGCACCAGCTCTGAAAAGAAAATCAAGACCCTCAATTCCGGTAAAAGACACAGAAAGTGCCAGTGGCAGTCCACTTCACAAATCGTCTTGGATTCACTCTCGGAGAAAACCAACAATTAAATTACAACATATCGCGCCTTCCGAACACTGTAATTTTACCGTAAAAACACATCCACAATCGCACGCCTGCAAGCTCTTGGATACAAAAGGTTTGAAAGGAATTATTCTCTGTCAGCGGTCAGCGGTTTCTTAAAGGAGGAAATAAAAGAAGCGGCAGGTCCCCTACAAGTTTGTGCTGGTCATAATGCAGGAGCAGAGGCCGCGATACATGCAATGAGCCAAGTGTTTGAAGAAGAAGGAACAGATGGGATTCTGTTGATCGATGCTTTTAACTGAATGAACAGGTCAGCGGCTTTGCACAATATCGAGATCACGTGCAAAGCAATGGCGCTCTATGTAATAAACACCTATAGAAGCCCATCTAGACTGTTTATCTGTGGTGAGGGTGAAATACTTTCACAAGAAGGCACTACGCAGGGGGATCCCCTGACGATCTCATGATATTCAGTCAATACATCTATAATGATTCAGAATCTGAGGGCGGACTGCCCGATGGTTAAACAGGTGTGGCTTGCAGACGGCTCTGAGAATCGCGCAGTTGTACGACTGGTACAAGCAAATGAGTAAGGAGGGAGAAAAGTTTGGATATCTGGTGAACTGGTCAAAGAGCTGGCTGATTGTTAAGTCTGATGCACTTGCAGATGATGCAAAGAGGGTGTTTGGAGATGAAGTCAATATAACAACTGAAGGTCAGCCCTGTCTAGGAGCAGTCATTGCGTCGCAAGAATACAAAGATCAGTATTGTGAGGAGAAAGTTCGCGTATGGAAAGAGGAAATCGAACGGCTCTCCCGAAATTGCAAGGAGTCAGCCTCACACAGCGTACATTGCGTTCACAAAAGGGTACAACTTTGTTTGGTCTATCAGAGTCTCTCCCTAAGGAGGAGCGTCGACTTGTCACCTTAACAACTATGCAAGGCTAGGGGGTCTGGGCATGCCAGATTTGAGCGCTGACGCGCCACAACAATTGGCTGCCTCGAAGTCAATAACTACTGCGCACGTAGATTCTATCACATCGCAGAGTACACTTATGGCGTCAGGCGAAAGATCTACGGAGGAGCTTAAGAGACATCATCAGTCACTTAAGAGGCGCGTGACAAAGAGAAAATGCAAAGCATTAACTCAACTCTTTCCCTAGATCTGTTGCGACTAGTTAATTAATCGAGAGACAAGGGCGCAAGTTCTTGGTTAAATGCGATGCCTCTCGCAGATCAGGACCTAGCCCTGAATAAGCAGGAGTTCAGAGACTCGCTACGCTTACGGTATAATTTGCCTCTAGTCGATCTACCAATTCTATGCGTGTATGGGGATAAATTTACTGTAGGCCATGCCCTCTCATGTAAAATAGGGGGCTTTATAGTGCAGAAAAATGATGGTGTGCGTGATTTATTAACGGCATTCATCAATAAGGTCTGTGGTTAGTTGCTAATAAGTTATCATTGAATATAAAAACATCTAACTTTGTTATATTTCGACCAAGACAAAAGATCTTGAACTATCAAGTAAACTTAAAGGTTGTTGACCATCACACTAATAGCTATATCTCTTTGGAACGTAAGAAGTTCATCAAATACTTAGGTGTGCTCATCGATGAAAATCTTTCATGGAGTTACCACATTGCTCATGTTGCATCAAAAATAAGTAAATCAATTGGTATCATCTCTAGGATAAGGCATTTTGTACCACTGAGTACTTTACACCATATCTACAGGTCACTCATTCAACCATACTTAATGTATGGTATAGTAGCGTGGTGTAATACTGCAAAAGTTCATAGAACTAAACTTTTGACCCTTCAAAAACGAGCTCTTCGCCTAATGTATTTTGCTGATTACAAATCTCATGCAATACCTTTCTTCATTTCTTCTCGTCTTCTTCCTTTAGATATGCTCTATTTTAAATCTGTGGCTGTGATTATGCACGATGTATCAAACAACTTGACACCTCCTAATATATTTAACCTATTCACCCATCAAGCTGATATTCATCCTTACGAGACCAGATCATCGCAAAGAGGAGATTATTTTCTTAAACGTTCCAGAATAGATATTCAAAAAAGATCTTTCTCAAGAACTGGCGTTAAAATTTGGAATAGCATATCTTGTGAAGTCCGCCAGATGTCAAAATCTAACTTCAAAAATAATGCTGATGATATCCTCTTACAAAGACTGCTAAAATATGATGATTACATTGATGTTTCGATAATATTGGCAAATTTTGATTCCTTAGTTTAGTATGTCAGGTAGTTATAAATTTATTTATTCAATTTAAGCTACTTTTTTCATGTTTATTTATGTTATACTGTACAAGTTTTAAGCTGTTCTCCACTGCACTAACTGTATTCTAAAACTAATTTATTTTATTTATTTATTTATTTATTTTCATGTGAATGTGTAGTTATGTATTTGTAACCATTTTATCTGGAATATTTATTGTAAGCAATGCTCGCCTCGACTAGCTATTGCTAACTGCGAGCATTGCATAGTTTTGTGATATTTTATGCAAAATACATAATAAAACCTGAACCTGAAACCTGAAACCTGAAACAATGTGGAAATCGAACCACGTCTTCAACCCGTCGACAACGTGCGGCTACATTTGAGAAGTGCTGTCACAAGCTTTGAGGCAAGATTAGACATCAAGGCGGGAGGTTTCTGGTCAAGAAGAGTTACGGCATTTTTTGATGTAAGAGTTACGCAAGTTAACTCCAAGTGTTACCAGAACAAGACAAGATCTGAAGTACTCAAGGAGCAAGAGGACGAGAAGAAACGCAAGTACCAGCAGCGGGTGCTAGATGTAGAGATGGGTTCATTCACACCTTTAGTTTAAAACCAACGGCGGAATGGGACATGAGTGTCGGCGTTTCCTGAAGCATCTTGCAGATAAGATAGCGCAGAAGGACATCGAGCCGTATAACACCGTTATCGCATGGCTCAGGACACAAGTTTCTTTCGAACTTTTAAGATCGGTACACGCATGCGTGACAGGTCCTCGAACGCCTTTTTACAGCAAGATAGAACACTCTTTAGACTGCAAAATAAACGTCACGGCCACTGCGAGCATCTAAAGTTTTTGAGCAATTTTTCAAGCTAAATGCTTTTGTATTATACATAATTATGAATTTTTATGAAATTTCGTATATTAATTTTATCAATTGTATTTTTTAAATAATCTTGAATTGTGAATAAAGTTGATTATCATTATTCTCTGTGTATGATTAATAATTCCGTGACTGGAACTGCAAATACGAGGCTTATTTCAGTATTTGTTTGCTTTCACGCGTCTTGCGATATTGTGATGTTTTGAAAACAACCAGCCCCCGAAAATATGCAATGAAGCCGTCATAGAACGTAACCTGAGTTTTTCCACGTACCTAAAACCAGACCAAGTGCATACAATGTGGGATTCGTAGGCTATACAGGCTGGAAGGCGGTTTGTGAATGACGCGTCCGATTTTAAATAATTTAAAAACTTCTCGTCAGTCGCTGCTTCGGCAGAAGCAAACACGAGATTCATGGACTCCAGGAGCTTGAAATCGGCGGAAGCATCGGACAGATTACATGCCTGAAGACCAACGGTTTCAGCTTCTTCTGTTTGGTCCTTGATAATGCCAATTAACGGACAAATTATCAGAATAACAGGATCCAAGGGCGACGATTTCTCCTTCGTCATCAAAGCTAGCATTAAATATATAATACTTTTTGCCCTAGGGACGATTTCAACCAATCAGAATTTTACGTTCATCCAGTGAACGTAATTACAGAAAAACCACCCCCATTCGTTGCAAGCGCTCCCTCCCTATTCTCCATCCCCAGTTCCCTTTTCCGCGCAGCTTGATCACTCGCTTTGCTTCCCTCTCCCCTTGCGCTTGCTACGCAGGCTGGGAAGAGTTAGAAGTGATTATAATAACGTGAATTTATATTTTGAGATGACATTCTCGTTGCCGTTCCCGTCGTCGTTGCTAAAGGTCCCTGTTGTCGTTAGGGACTTTAAGATCTACGACGCCGGCAGTCAACGAAAACGCCGTCACCTCAAAATATAACTAGTTGGATCTATCATAAGTCTTCCGCGATAATTCAGTCTCTTTCACGTCCTACAATATGGGCGAGGTATCCCAAAAATAAATTGGTACGAGCGGTTTCACAGCGAAAAGAGAGAATGAAAGATTCTCTGTTGCATGCTTACGTTGTCGTCAAAACCTCTAATTTGGTGATTTCACGTCTTCGTTATGCAAAGGACCGCCAACATACGTGCTAAAATTCGTGCTGCACGTGTAGCACGATTATTTATGTTCTTTTAAACAGACTCTACCCTAAGGCTCAATCTGCTTATCGTGAACATCATAGTACAGAAACTGCCCTGTTGCGAGTCAAAAATGATATCCTACTCAACATGAACCAGCAGCGTGTCACATTACTCGTGCTTCTTGACCTTAGCGCAGCATTTGACACTGTCGATCACACCATATTGCTGGACCGTCTGTCCTCTGACTTTGGCATATCAGGGCAAGCCTACTCGTGGTTCGACTCCTATCTTCGCAACAGATTTCAGTCTATCTCCATCAACGGCAAGACATCGACCAAGTTCCATACAAAGTACGGCGTCCCACAGGGTTCCTGTCTTGGGCCTCTTTTGTTTGTTCTCTATACAAGTAGACTGTTCAAAATCATCGAACATCACCTTCCTGATGTGCATACCTATGCGGATGATACACAACTGTATGTATCATTCAGCCCAGACTCAGGCTCTGAGCAGTCAGCAGCATTAGAGGCCATGCAAAGTTGTATTATGGATATAAGGAAATGGATGCTCCGAGACAGATTAAAGCTAAACGATGACAAGACCGAGTTTATCGTAATTGGCACCAGACAACAACTTGCCAAAGTCAACGTAGATTCCTTACAGGTTGGAGAGAGCATAGTTACAGCAGCCAGCAAAGTAAGAAATCTAGGCTGCTGGTTCGATGACCAACTCAAGATGGACACGCACATTAATAACATCTGTAGATCTGCATTTTTTCATCTCTACAATATTAGGAGAATAAGGAAATATCTTAGCTCTGACTGCGCACAGACTTTAGTGAATGCGTTTGTTACCAGTCGATTAGATTTCTGCAACAGCCTGCTCTATGGGTTGAAAGGTAACCAACTACAAAAACTTCAGCGCGTCCAGAACGCGGCCGCCCGTGTCATCTGTAACATCAGCCGCTATGAGCATATTTCACCTTCGTTATACAATCTCCACTGGCTGCCTGTCAGCTACCGAATCCAGTTTAAGATATTATTGCTTGTATATAAAACTCTTAATGGCCTTGCACCCCTGTACCTATCAGAACTCATAGAACTGAAAAAGCCTGGGAGATATAACCTGAGAACCAATTCGGACACACTCTTATTGAAGTATCCTGCGTTCAAGAGTCTTACCACTCTTGGTGACCGCTCATTTACATGTGCGGCACCAAAACTCTGGAACAGTCTCCCCAAGGCAATACGAAATGCGAACAATGTAAACACCTTTAAGCGCCTTCTGAAAACGCATCTTTTCCGCGATGCATTCAGCTGCTATGAGAAACAGTAACTATGCGACTCATTTTTATTTATATATAGATTATCTTTTGTACGCATCTTTTCCGCGATGCATTCAGCTGCTATGAGAAACAGTAACTATGCGGCTCATTTTTATTTATATATAGATTATCTTTTGTAAATAGGTTTTGTAAATAAGTTTAATGAGCTTTATATATTATAACAACTTGTAATTAAGGTATATTAAGTTTTTCTCGATATTGTAATTTTTCTTTCCGTATTGTAATGCGCCTGTGAGCATCTCTCAATGTAACAGGCGCACTATAAGTAATAAATTATTATTATTATTATTTTAACCAATGATATTATTGTTTTGTGACGTTCTCGTAGTCGTATCTGTCGTTGTTTTTTAAACTCCCTGTTGCTAATGCTTCTTAGTGACTCAGGGAGTTTAAGAAACGAAAACGGCTGCGGCAAGGACAACGCCACGAAACGATAATATTATATTATTTAAAAGAGGAAAAATAATCATGGTGAACGTGCGGCACGCATTTCTGCTCATTTGAGTTTTTGATAAATTAATCGAAGCTTTTGAGTGGCTGCGTTTTGAACAAAAGGGTGTGGTTTGCGCATGGTCAGGGCCAAAACAGCAAACAAAAACATCAAACAAGTAAACTTGTCGAGTTTCATAACCATCTCCATATATTTGAGGTCTTCAAATTTGAGGTTTTGACAACACTTCAATTAGAAAACGCATGCGCAATTAGTCCCAGTCCTTTGCCGTGCGTTTCAGTGAAAAACATGGAAAAACTCTGAGGAAACGAAAGGAAGAGGCGGTTTTTTCACCATATGGAAACCGTCCCATCATTTTTCGTCAACTGTAGCATGGATTTTCTATTTGGACCAAAAAATGGAACTGAAAAGCGTATCAAAGGATGGCCTTATGTCGTCATAACTTTTTTTTAGGAATAGATATATTTAAGGACGTTCGCGCCCATTGCTATTGCGCATCTTTTTGCACATGTCACGCACACGTCATGCATCGTAGACCACGCAGGTAAACACGATGCTAAAGGCGCAAAAATTTTCCACAAGAAGGGAACATGAAAGTATGTGGCATCATGGCATAGCTGTGGACCCAGGTCTTCTCGGAAATGTCACGCAATGGCGTGACAGTGTGAATAGACAATCGCTTTGAGAACTTCGCAGCGATTTTACTCTCTTGAATGCTCGGTGACCCCCATTTTTCTTTCCATAGATCACTTCCTTTCTTGATTTTGTCCATTTTAATAAAAAACAAAAAAAATCTGTACGTGAGAAGTTACAAATATTTGGCCTTTTATGCTCTCGTGCGGCCGAAGTTTTCTTTCTTAGACTAATATGTATCGTTTTTCAAGGTCTATTTCACCTCAGAAATAGACATCAGCTGCAAAGGTTAATTTAGTTATATTAGTTATGTTGAACTGAGTACGTTTACCTGATCTAAATTTCACTCATGTAGCTTTTTTATTGCTGACAGTTGTAAGCTAAGATAGTCTTAAAGTAACGCAATCTTCTAAAAATGCACCTCATGATCTCGAAAACGAGCACGGTGACCCCCCATTTTTTTTGCCTTTTTGGCAAAAGTAGATCATTACCTTTCTGCGTGGCAAGTTTAAAAAAAATCTGAACGTGGGAACGTTTTGGGCGCGAACGTCCTTAAATCCATGCTTCATGTTTGGTGTTAGAATTTTCTCATTGTTGCGTTAAAAAAGTTGTTAAAAACATAGTTAACTCGCTGAGTTTTCTGTTTTGGTCACGTGATTTACCAAATATGGTTGAGAGTCGAACCAGACAAACAAGTTAAATCGAACACACTTGGCGAAAAAAGGTAAACTGTCGAATTAAAGGAACTCGAGATATGATTATTTGAAGGGGTCCATAGCAACAGTTTGGTAGTTAAGAGCTACCCCCCGCCCCTCCCTAAAACGCGGAGCACCATAGTTAAGAAAATATGGTAACCCATCGATGTGAGAAAATTTGGTTTTATAGCTATGACGTCATCAACGTCCGTACGTACAACGTACGTACGTACAACGTACGTACGTACAACGTACGTCCGTACGTCCGTCCGCCCCTTCATGTATGCCAA
>BLFO01003001.1:362924-370893 GCA_014634245.1 Montipora cactus | reverse complement strand
GATAATTACTTATGCTGATGATACAGTGATTTTTACATCTTCAAGTGATATCGATGTGATACAAAGCAACCTTTCCCAGGACCTAGATAATCTTTCTAACCGGTTTCGTCAAAATGAACTTATCTTTAATCTGGAGAAGGGTAAATCCGAGGTGATGTTGTTTGGTACCGGAAAACGTTTAAATTTGTATCAAGACTGTCAAGTCAAGTTATCAGTCAATGATTCTCCCATCAAGTGAGACAACACCACCACATGTTAAAAATACCTCGGCGTGCGTCTGGACATGACACCTACTTTTGAAACACATTAATTTTCAAAAAATGTACAAGAATTCGAAGGCAGCAGGAAGAGTGAACCTCTTACGGCGCATCCGTTCCAGCAATGATACTTTTAGTGCCCAACGAATTTATCAATCGATGATTATGCCAATATTTACGTATTGCGGCAATAATAGTCTTGGATGGTCAGAGTCCCGCAAACGTATGATCCACTCCATTGAGAACCGAAGCCTCGAAATCATTTCCCAAAAATGCAGTCCGCAGAACTGTGATCTTCGATTTTTAACAATTGACAATTTTTTACAAAAGAGAGCGTGCTGCTTTGTATTTGACTGCAGCCTAAATGGAACTGTATGTTATCCATTTAAAGATTACTTTCAACTATTACATCATAACGCTTTAACTAAATACTAGAAACAATGGGAAAACAGTAAAACTCCCAAAGGTCAAACTGGATTTTGCGCGCAGTAGGTTTCATTTCTTAGGTGCCTCAATTTTTAATTCATTGTCAATTTTTAATTCGTTGTCATTAATACTAGAGTTTTATTTAGGAAAGCTTTGAATGATTATTACTTGTAATTTCTATTGTAATTTCTATTACAGTTTTTGATGGTTTTTAACTTAGTGCATTTTTTCCTTAGTTTGTACTTTTTTATTAAAGTTTTTTTTTTTTTAATTCTTAGTTAGCAGGATCCCGTTGATAACAGTGCTTTTGTACTGAAGGGTTATCCTGGGTAAATATTCCATTTATTACTATTATACCCTTAAGCTGACAATAATCTTAAATCTCAATACTTGTCTATCCCACAGTGTATTGAAACTGAGAGGAGAATTTACATGCTGATCAATCCTGGAAGTCAAAGGGTTTTAAGGTTCTGTGATAAAGAGGAGCCTTCCTCTTGCCTTCATTGCAACCGAAAATATTTTCCTGGAATACTTTACCATGTTGAGATTCCCGTTTATCATCCAGAATGAGTTTGTTTCAGTTTGATTCGTTATTATCAACCTTGTTCTCAGGGCTTTTCATCGCGGAGAGTAGGACGGACGCCCGTCTTACTCTCGGCGGTGACAAGATCGAGTTTTGATTCGTTATCAAACAATAATATGGGGTGGGTTTGTAAGATAAACGGAATAATGAGGTCAAAAAGGTTTAGATGCATTAAGCCTGAGAATTGATGCAATCTTTATATTGTTGCATAATAAGTGCGGGAGACTTATTCATTAATCTGTAAGTTACGCGTTCTACTCATTCTGGTTTTCACCATCGACGCAAGCATAAGTACAAGAGGCATACGCAAACTCAGTAGTTTGTTGTTCATTAGAGCCTTTTGTTTGAACAAAAGACACTAATTAACAACAAGTAAATGCGCTTGAGTGTGTGGTGTGTGCTTATGCTTGCGTCGCTAGGGAAAACCAGGCTTAATGCATAGGTGCCAACCCCAAAAACTTGAAAATCATGAGTCGACTTTTATTTGAGTTGTTCTGGTTGACTTACAGATATCGGTTCTCGCAATTGTTTTACACTGCGGTGGGGTCTTTAACAATCCATTACAGGATACGAGGATGACGGCTGATAGCGCGTGCACTATAGAAATCGCCTAAAACAGTCTGTTCGATGTTTGATCTTTGTTTTGCAATAGGATTCAATGATTATTTTAAATACGTACCCATGCGAATGAAGGGCATCTCGAGAACATAACACGATCCAAATCTAGTTTAGTAGACTATTGATACAGCTTGTCAAGTTCAAAGGGAAAACTGCTTCCCACTAATGCACACAGTACTGATCCTTCAGCTGTACAACATGTTATACTTCCTTGTGGCAGACTTCGCTGCACTAAGGAGTTGTGGTGGGAACACAAACTTGCGCGATGGGTCTCGCTGTTCTAACTCCATCTTAATGGTAATAAGGGTGGATCGAGATTGGGTCGGAAAGGTGTCTTGTTTTTCCTTATTTTGGTAAAGACTCTTTCCTAGGCAGCATTTGAATGAGGCATTGTTAGGAACAATTTAGCTACTCGTGCCAATCTCTGGAACCTTAGCTGGCCATCGGGACGCCTCATGTTTCCCAGTTGGTTCCACACTGCATCAGCCTTTTACTTATCTTTGCAACCCAGGTTCAACTCTGATTCGTCTAGTAGGAGATAGTCATTGAACTCTTGTGAAAGCTCTTCTAACTCCACTGCTGAGTCAAATCTGCGAATAAAACATACAAAAGAGAATATTGAATTGAATTTTACAGCGCGACCAGGAAAGCCGTGAGCATCTTGTAAAATCGAATGGACCACTGAGAGCTCAAAATCCTCTTGGAATCAGTTCTGGTACTAAAATATATTTTAAGAAACTTAGGCAAACAGTTGGGATTCATTTGGAAGAAAATTTTCGATATATTTGAGGTTTAATTCCCTTCACAAGGCAAATTTCAGGTGTTCATGGTTTTTCTGGTCGCACTGTAAATGATTGATTTTATAGAAGAATAACAAATATGTGAGATAATGACTTACCTTTGCACAAAATATTGTGGCATGTCAACCTGGCAGTTCTCACAACTGCGGAACTGTACAAATGGAGCATTGACCAGGACAGGGTCGTTTACTGGCATATGTGTCACCGCGTACTCGAAAGCAGTGGAGAAAAACCGCTGGACTCTACTCATAAAAACGGTTCTCGTCGCGCGATGATGCATCTCCTTCTGCTAGTAAGCGGTTCAGGGTTGTTTTTTTTAAGGAACCCAATATCAAAATCAGATGCTGCAAAAAGGAGATAAAATAATTGTTGTAAAACTTGCGCAACTGGAATACACAAATAAATCGTGTTGCATCCTATTGTCTTAAAGGACTGACTTGTTATACCGGATGAAACTGTTTAGAAAAAAAATATTGTCGCAACACTGATGTAAACTTGATTACAAGTTGTCAATGAAAAAATCTCTCCGTTTCGATTCCTCCCAGTAGGGTTTTCAGCCCTTAGGTATATAAAAAAAATAAGCATCGACCCCTTGCGATTTCGCGAGGGTGTACAGAGGTTCAACAGTTCCAGAAACGACGGCAAGTAACAAAAACATCCCATATCTCAGCCCAAAAACCATCATGAGTAATAATAAATCTTCCAATTTATAAAGAATCCAAACCAAATTGTCTCCTGATTTAGTATATAAAATGGTATCTTTTCCAGGGTCGAGCAAAGCCCCACAGTTTTGGTCAAGTTTTACGCCGGGAAGGCTAGCATCATACCTTGCGACCACTGCTTGTTATCAAGGAGATCCTCGTATGACTGCTTTCACTGTAGCTGGAGGAATAAATTTGTAGGCGAGTAGCTGCTGGAACCGCTGAAGCACCTGACTCACTGCTCCCCCATCTGAAGGAACTAGTTGAGCTGAATGAAGATATGCAGGGCGGACTGGTAGAATAGTACATATACCTCCGTCATGGGGTCTTGAAAGGCTGCTTGAAGCCTCTTAAATCGCGCTTGCGATGATTTCTCTGAAAAGAAGGACGACTTCAGCGACTCATATTTCTGCAGTGCACGGGTGACACACTTTGCTAAGCTGAGCCATCTGGTGCTGGCATACTTAATATCTTGGCGACACTCTTGGTCGCAGAATCCCGAGTATTCGACAAGTAGGTTCTTTCTTTTGCTGGAGTGATCGAACCAGTAGTACGGGTCAACAAGGATATCGGATACATCAAATCCGGTAGCTTCGGTGAAGGCAGATGCGGCAGCAGCAGATGTGTTGTGAACTACTGGCATTGACAGCCATTGAAAAACACATCGGAGTTCTTTTCTTGTACCATTGTTTTGATTGAGTGTCGATTCCCGATGTTCACATTAATGTTGTCGACGCCTACTGCAACGAAATTGCTCCATGGAACGTCAAATAACGTCATACAACGGTCGATGGCATTGAAATATCAAGGGCTGTGCCGCTGGGAGCTTTGCACATATCCTAGAGACTGGTCTTGACCTTACCCGCATTAACGTCAAATATACGAACAGTAAGAGGATTCATCTTCTCCAAGCCTTTGTCATTTGACACATCTGTTGCAAGTGCATATGGGTATTTTTTTTTCATGTGCTCAACAAGAAATTCCCTGAAAAAAGAAAAACGTTTTATTGAGTTGTTATATCGAGAGTATTTTCCATATACTTTACCGTAGCCGGGACCCAAAATGTTGATCGTTACATGGGTGATTCTGTGGTCTTATGTTTTGCGTGTCACTGGCACAGGCATCAATTAATATCAAGCATAGGGGGTATTTATCTCTAAGGTTTCTCCATCTCATAGATTGAGCCCGTTTGTGCTAGTTAAAAGTAGAGAAACGCCTGAGATATTCTAGTAGCCAAGATGCACAACAAAAATCACTCTATCAAAGATGCGTACCTGAAAAACGGTTTTAGTGCACCATTTACTATGCAGGTTGTTTTAGTTTGTGCTGAGGCGAAGCTCTTGGCTATTTCTGAGTTGGGAAACATTTTCTTAAAAAGGGGGCTGAAGGTGTCTGCAGCTGCAAGCGGAATGTTATGATCAACCAACCGAGCAGACATTTGGACCTCTGCTGACGTGACTTGAAAATTTAAAAAAAGGAATGACGGTAATTTAGGATGCTATGTGTTTTAGAACACTTGAGAATATTTCAATCGTTTTTGTCTTGAGAAGAACGAAGATTTCAGCGCAATTACTTTTATCATAGTTAATAGAGGGGAATGGTTTGGAAGCTTGGCAAACCGTTATCAAAGGAGCAAACAAAGATGCCAAGATTTAGGTTGGAAAGTCCACGACCGTGCACAATCTTTTGTTTTGCGCTCATACACTATGCATGAATTACGTAACCAACACGTTTCTATTGGTTAGTTCCGCAGTATGGAGTAAACAACCATTATGTTTTGTGCACGGTCAAGGCCAAAAAAGAGAACAAAAACCAACAAAGAAATTTGTCGGGTTTCATAACCATTCCCCTCTATTAACTATGCTTTTATCATAGCAACTACACATTTAGTGGTATTTTGCTTATGTACAAACCTTGTCTTCATTGTTCTGTGCTTGAGCGCATGCTTGGAAAAACATTGTCTGGTTCTTGCTTCCCTTGGCGTTTTTCTTATGCTCGTCTCGTTGGATGTGCCTCTTTACGTCACCATTTCCCGTTTCCCACAGTCGATAACTTTGTTGCACAATGTGCAGCGGAAGCTGTGTTTGTCGTTCTTCACTGGAACATTACAAGGCCACGTTTGAGTCCATGTATGGTTGAAGCTGGCCTAATACATAAATGACCCAGTAAATTTCTTTTTGACGACTCCATCACTAACCTGTTGTCTTTTCTTGGGCGGAGGGCTACACTTAGAATTCTGGACTGGACGAGAAGATTTCCCCACGGCAAGAGATGCCGTTTTTGATGTTTCAGGCACCAGTGGCACAAAATATTTGGGGATCCATCCTTTTAAGTTGGTGTTACTGGTATGTGTCCACAAAATCACCACTTCATTTGTACTCTGTTGAACCGTTGGTGTGATTGTGACATTCATGTATTGCCGATCAATTAGCGAAGCTACAATCATGGGGTATAAGGAAGATATGGGACAACCAATGACGTTACTAAGTGCGTACATGTGCCACATGCTAGAATAGATTCCAGATTTAATTGTGTTGAGTTCTCCGACATCACAGGCGTTTGAAATACGAACAGCTTTGGAGAGCCCAGGCTTGACGGACGAGGTGTCAAAGCTTGATTCAAACAGCTTGGCCATACAGGAGTCTAGACTGGTCAAACGTTTGAGATATTGGTCATCCAGGTAATCATTCTTTTTCAAGCAAAGCTCAAAAAATGTCCGAACCCACAGTTCGATGTGCGGGTCCTGATTTCCAATAAGGCTAATGGAGACCGTCCTATCGGCTGAGTGGCCACTTTATCTCCTACTCCTATAACCCAAAAATTAATGACATAGGTAAGACTACTCAATTCCAAAATTCATGCTCGAAGTTCCAAACACTAGGGAGGCGCGCAAAGTACGCTGGATCCTCGAGCATGCTCCAAAATTATGCTTTGCTTTTCAATTTTTCTTGTAAATTTGCCAAAATATGAAACTAACCAATTTACAATCTGCAAAGCTCGTTTTTGGTGGCCGGAGAAGCAGAAAAATTCAAAAAGAACAAATGGAACAAACATTGCCTTTTTTCGCATAGTGCAGTGAAATGGCTTTTTCTGTGTCGCGACAGTAGTGGACAGCGCACACATAATTAGCTGAGTGTTTTGAGTAGCTGAAATCAATATTTTCGTGCTGAAATCTACTTCCCAAATGTATTTCACAAACGTAGTCGCGAAAATTTGCCTTTAGCTGTAGAAATAGAGGATATTACATGGCCGCGCGGGGATACGAATTTTATCTTCGAGTGCTGAAAGTATCTCTCACGAGTGAGCGAAGCGAACGAGTGAGAGATACTTTCAGCACAAGAAGATAAAATTCGTATCCCCAAGGGGCCATGTAATGTTCTGTTTATTATATAGATATTGATGAAATGTCTAGATTTAAATCAACTTGTTTTATTCATTTTCGAAATGATGAAAAATTGTTCACCAACCGCTAAAACACGCATCTTGTGTAACATGAAACAAGATATGAAAGTTATGAAAAACAAATCATGATAATGTAAAATTTTGCAATAAAAATGTTAATGTAGTAATTATATTAAAGCACAAAAGTATCGTACAATGAAGAGGAAGCTCGCGTTTTATTGGCTAATCGTGTTCGTTACCATGACGACAGCGATATCCTCACATGTGAAAGATAAAAATGATACGTTCACTGCGCGCGGTGAAGATATGATTTTTTAGTAAAAGGAGAAATCCTGGTATTTCATCAGTATCTATATAATAAATGGCTCTAACACAAGTTTGGAAATATAGAATACCGTCTAACTCTTATCTAAGATAAGTTTCCATGTGGATTTGCATTTTTGCAACTGATTGAATAAGAGAAATGACATAAAAAAATATGTTTAGGGCTCCTCCTTGAAAAATATGAAAACACACGAACTTGCCGTTCGAACAGTCATTGAATCTCTGAGGGAAATGATATTCAGTGATTTTTTCTAACAAACATAAGTTTAAACGCAGGACCAGGAGTTCAAACTGGTCCTTGAAAAACAACTTACCGAACGAAGGAGGGTTGTCGTAAGGCTTCTTGAATTGATTAGTCGGTAGAACATAGGACTTGAGCTTCCTCTGCACTTTTGGGAAACCTAGACGCGTAAATCCTAGAATTTCACGCTGCAGGTGTGAAAATGTGTGGCCGCCATTGCTTCACTTGACTTCACACAGGAGATTGTGCAATGACTGGCAGGAGCTGAAAGTACAACTTTCCCGCCATTTGATGTGGTGGGAAAGTCTCGTGTATTCTCATCGTACATTGGCTTAAAAGCTGTTCCAATAGGAAGATTGCTTATATCATTGTGCAAGTTGCAATGCGAATTGTTAGCGCGTTCGATCTTATCTAGTGAGAGTTAAAGTCGTATTTGTGACACAAAAAGACGAGAAGGAAGTCTGTTTTATATTTTACTAAGTATTCAATATTAATAGTGAACGTAAAAAGCGGGAGATTTATGTAGCAAAGAGGGAGAGCGGGAGACGAGGCAAAAAATCGCCAATGGGGAGAGTAGGTATCTTTGTTAATGGCCAATTTCAAATCGCACTTCCTAA
>BLFO01003001.1:337924-357924 GCA_014634245.1 Montipora cactus | reverse complement strand
GAGGACCTGGGAAAGTGAAGTAGCACCCGCATCACCAATGGAGTTGGTATCCAAATCCAAAGTAGTAAGGGAGGTGTTTACTGCGAGGGCCTGGGAAAGCAAAGAAACATCCTCACCACGAATGTAGTCGTAAGACAAATTCAAAGTAGTGAGGGAGGTGGTTACTGTGAGGACCTGGGAAAGGGTAGCAACCCGAGTACGCGATGCCAAGTAAGTTATTTCCGTCAAATCAAGACTCGTACCAAAGGCATAAACTAACTTAGTATATAGGTTTTCCGAGCAAGTTTTACATTCCTCTATTACGTCCAAGGCCAAGTTCAGGTGCGAGTTCGGGTCAGCAAGAGATCTTTGGCCTGTCACACTTGCAAGTGAGGCAACACTAGTTATAATCGACACTGCCGTTTCCTCGGATTGCAATGCTATGATTCCACTCATGAACATGAAAACTTGATTTAGTTGACGAAAATATCTTTCTTCGGTCAGAACTGACTTCTCTTCAATTGCTCCATCAAGGATGGAAAACGCAAGATATAGGCCGGAAAAGAATTCTTGAAAACTCTTGTGAAAAAAACTGTAACGGAAACAACGAGTCCTCTTGCTACCGCCAGCCTGGATGGAGAGAAAGCCAAATTTAATGAACAGATTTTCCCTGAAATTCCCTTCGACGTCTTCAAAATGCAGCTCTCCTTTACAAAGAGATTCCAGCGCCATTCTCCCAAGGGTCATTAGTTCCTTCTTGTAAACTATAAGAAGGTCTTTACCACTACTTGGTAAGTGGTTCTTCATTTCGTATCGCCTCAAAACAAAGAGAACAATCTCTAGGTACAGCTGTGTTCTGTTGTTTGGTAGAACGCCGCCAAAATCTTCGAAGAGCACACAGAGCAGAAGTGTATTTAAAGGGTTTTTTGTTAGTTCTTTTAAATCCCCATGAATACGTCGAACATCATGATCATTAAGCACTTTTGTTAGCTCCTCTGCCATTTGAGCTGCGTGTCGAAAATACTTCTCTATAAAACACTTTGCATCACTTGCGCTGAATCCCACAATCTCCAACAGTGTGTCGGAGTATGGCCTTACTTTACTTCCCGCTTCGTGACGAGAAGTAACAACAATGTGACAATCAGGGAGCAGCTTTCTTTGAATAAGACTTAAGTACACAGCCAATTTTTGAGGGTCTGCCTCATCTAACCCATCGAGCACTAACAGGACTTTCGAAGGGGTTTCTCGCACGAAACGGAAAAACGTTTCTTTCAACACTGGATCAACTTCTTCCGGCAGAATTTGATCGTCGATAGCCTCCCAGATGCTAGATTCAATTTCCCGACATCTGAGGAGCAGGAGCACCTCTACTCTTGGGAAAGACTCGTCCCATTCGCGGTCTTGTTTAGTTGCCCAATCATACGCCAGTTTTTGACAGTAGGTCGTCTTTCCCATGCCAGGTTCACCCTCAATCAGTAAAATCCGTGGATGTTGGCACTCTTCGTGTGATGTAAAAATACTTGTCATGTTGGTGATTTCTTTCTTCAGCGTTCCGCGTGTCTTTTCTTTTGAGACTATCCTAAGTCTTGTGAAAATGTTCTCTAGTTGGAAGCTGAACCCTTCACACCAAGAAACTGGAAAAACCACCCCTTCACGCTTTTGGTAAATTTGTCTTATCCATTCTATGATATGACTTTGGCACGAAGAAATAGCTGCAAAACAAACAAACAAACACCACAAAAATTGGGTCAATTTAGAAGTCGACTCAGAGTTACTCGCTTTTTCTTGTTTCCTTTTTTCAGCACTAAGAGATGATTTCCAATTTTAAAGCGAAAATTCATCCTTTGCATCTGGTGGACTATTCTTATCTTACCGATTTCCTAGCGAATCCGTCTTCAAATTAAGATTCATTATTCACACTAATAAAGCGTGCGAGTCAACTTTCGAGAATGTACTGACGCAAATATATTTGCTGAAAAGCTGGGGACTCAGAAAAATGACTATCACACGCTAAATTGGATCCTGTGAGTTAATTTAGAGGTTTCACTGGTTTGCAAGCCCTTTTAGCTGATTTAACTACGTATCGCCGCTTTAAAAGTCATTTCTGGTACACAAACAAGCAGAGTTTCTAAATGAACCTCTTATCCTATCCACATTTTGTTTTCATACAACAATTCTCACAAAATGTTTTCTGCCGGCGTGGAGAAGTGTTAGGCTTGCGTATCATAGTGCTTAGAGGTAAGAACTAAAAGGAGCACGAGTTAACATAAAACTAGCACAATATTATAGGAATAATATACATGTAATCAAATTGAAATGGAGTGACAATTATAATGAAGTTACTGTAACAAATCAATTTTAAAACCACGCTGCGCAGAGCCAAAAAGCTGATATGTAAAATTTGCTCATTGTAGGGCAACACATTTCACTGCAATGTTTGAACATATTGATTTCTACGATCGTATGATTTTTTGTCCGCGTCGATTTCAAACATGGTCAAATTGCCTCTATCGCGCTTATTTTAGGTCATATATACCTTTCGTTCGATGAGAAGCCAGGGTAGGAGATGGAGAGCTTTCGCTTGTAAATAGGACCTGTTTTTGTTCATCTGTCAAAATCATATAACAAACCACACATAACTTAAGGTTGGCATTCGCATAAACGGCCCACAGAATACGAGCTCATTTCAATCGTAATCTCACTAGTTGTTTCCACCCCCCCAGCCCCCCCTTGAGATGACCTGTGGCTTTCTACTACAACTGGTATTCTGCAAAAAAAAAAAAATGTCACCAGTCAGCTACGCCATTCCTTAGTGGTGAACCCCCTCCTAAGAAAAATCCTGGATCCGCTGTCCCTGCACAATACATAAAAGAACGTCTAGGTTTCGCTGTTTGGCAACATGTCCTTGGCAAAACGTTGAGACTGCACAAGCAGAATCTACATCAGCCACTGTCACATAACCTTAATTCAAAAAGCATCAGTTACTAAAATTTATAATCAGATTAAAACTTGCTTCGGTTTAGACGACTTTACCTGCACGTTGCTTAGACTCTTCCTCTTCTCCTCTTGCTTTCTTTTGTGACAGGCCATGATCGGTGAAAGAGATATCTGGAAATATTTAAAAGCAAAAATCTGAAACACCTGGGTGGGAGGCAGAATTCAGTTTTTGTCTTGAGAACAGAAGCTCACAGGAAAGATTCAGATGCTCACTCGAGCAGCGATGGCGCAGGGGTGGCGCAGTGGTGAGAGCACTCGCCTCCAACCAATGTGGCCCAAGTTCGATTCTCGGTCCCGGCATTATATGTGGGTTGAGTTTGTTGTTGGTTATCTCCTTGCTTCGAGAGGTTTTTTCTCCGGGTACTCCGGTTTTCCCCTCTCCTCAAAAAGCAACACTGCCAAATTCCAATTTGATCCGGAATACACACACATGTTGGACCAGCTCCTTAGCGCTGTTACAGTGCAACGCGCCTTACCGTGGCCACCCAACAAATTTTCACATTTGACAATTACATGTAAATACGTCAACTCAACAACCCATGCAACGGTGTTCAACTTACAACAGTACGAACTTTGCAAGCAGGCGTCACTGTAAATCACATTTACACATCCTGATTGGCGGACAATTTGTAAAACACTTTGTTAGGTGGCCACGGTTAGGCGAGTCGCACTGTAACGTGTTCCGTGGGTAAACAAATTACAATTGCAATTATTTACAAAAAATAATACAAAGAGCTACTTAGGTCGGTAATTATATTTTTGATATTGGAAAGGTTATCATAATTTCAAGTCAGCGAATGGTCATGGTGGCCCCCAAATCCATCAGTGGTTATCATCAGTGCCTTCAAGTGTACACAGCGTGTAGGCATATGACGTCACAAAGACCAAATAAGGGTGACATTGATGTCTAGAAACTAGTCCCCTCGAGAATTGAACTCTTCATTTTCTTCTCGAACACAACGTATCATCTTTTTTCCAGTCTTAAAAACCAAGGCACCTTTTCACGTGAGTAAACGCTCACTTTACGAGAATTGTCCTTCCAGCCAGAGTTCTGACGAGTTTACTGACCTGTTCGGTCCTCACTGGATTTTCTCTTTGATTTGCCTTGTGCTTCTGATGGCATGTGACCCTCGCAGGAAGCATCTGTTGAAATAAATTAAGGCGCACAACACATGAATCGCTCACAGATTAAAAAAAGAAAATAAGGTAATCTTACACTTTCAGTTCGAGCTGACTATCAAGATATGATACTGACTTCGACTGTATTTAGCCGGTTTTCTACTCAGCGTTAAAAGGGTTCTGTCTTAGTGAATTACTTTTTAGCTGCCTTTTCCATGAAATTTTGAGTTATAAAGCTGCCCTTCACAGCTGCTGATGTCTACATGATCGAAAAGCGGTTAACCAACTTTCTAGATTTAGATTTGAAACGATTTTTATATAAAGGGTTTGAAATACATTGCTAATTCATACCATTAACTGAGTTGATCATCTTTTTGACAAGATCTTCGCACTGCTCAGACCAGCCATATTTTGTTCCATAGGAGTCACGCAAAACCTTAGCCTCATAAAGCCTTGTCTGCCTTTTCTTGTTCCAGATGTGCTTGAGAGCTGCTGTCCACGCATTGGGATCCTCAGAGTCAATGACGAAAGAAGAACCAAATGGTACATTGCCCAGGGTTTCTCCAAATCCAGAGTTCTTGCTGACGATCACGGGTAGCCCAGCTGACAGAGCCTCCAGTCCTGTCAAACCAAACCCTTCGGTTCTAGAAGGCATGAGTACTAGATCCACCGTACCGAATAACCCCCTCAAGCTTTCTCGGCTCTCGATGTAGCCTTTCACCCTGAGGCGACGTTTGGGAATACCACATTCCAGCAATCGATTTGTGATCTCTTCACGTTTTCCACCGGGTGCTCCGACGACAACAAGACGAGTGTCATGCAATGCCGCAACAGATTTTGCTGCAATGTCAAATCCTTTTAACTCAAAATCTTCAGCATCTCCGCGACCGAACACCAGGACACTGTACTGTTTTCTTTCCTCGCCAACCTGCTGAACACTGACAAATTCATCAAAAATTCCAGGTGTGAATTCGATAACATCTTGATCTTTTTGACAACTGCGGAGGTAGTTGCGAAACGCCTCTGCCAGCTTGGGCCCGACTCCTACAACGAAATCAGCCATCGCGCACAACTCTACTTCGACATTGTGCTTTTCCTCGCCCTTTGCGATCGGATTCTCGTAACATTTGAACATTCCTAGTTCCTCTGGGTCAGTGTGTACCATTTGCATCCACTTGCATTTGTGAGAGTTACGGATAACTTGTGCTTGGCGACCAAGTTTCACTCCATGACCAACAATAACGTCTATTCGCAAATGCTCTGGTGGAAAGCTGAGCCATTCCAGTTCTTCATACCCTGGAAGTCGTGTAGCCTGAAGAATCTTTATGCCATGGCTGAGAGCGACTTTCCTATCCTCCTCAGAGCATTTTGGTAAAAAGTATGTGATTTGGATTTCTGGGAATTTGGCCAGCTGTATGGCCAACTCTCTGTTGATTGTGGAAAGTCCGCCTTTACTGGATCCCCACTCAGAAGCCAAAATGGTGACTTGAACTTTGGGGCCATGTTCTTGAGGATGCCGCCATGAGCCTGACGCCATAGTTAAGTGTGGTGATAACGCTGCTGCATTGTTTGGATGAACCTTGAGCCAGAGCTATTCCGTGTCCCTAACACACAAAAAAGGAAATTACCAGACACATTCATTACGGAAAAGCAAGACAATTGTGAAATACTTGCAGCTAGCCTGACGCGGCGTTTCCTTTCGCCCAAGCGACTCTTCAGAGACCTCCAGAATTCATAGGCAAACTCGTTGAGGATCACGCCCAAAGTCCCGTTCGCAAATTCTTAATGTTGACAGTCTGGCCTTCTATCGCAGAAGGATTCCTAACCGTACGATCACGAGTTAAATTTATGCAAACTGAGCAAAGGTAAGCGCTTTTCAAGCCAATAACCCAACACGCCGATGCTTATCCCCGGTTTCCGTAGGATTAAGCGAGTAGGAGTATTTTTAACTCCCCCTGGATAGAATGCTAGTCCATCGCAGGGTTACACCTAGCATTTCGCCGGTACCCATTTATACATCTGGGTCAAGAGAGTCACCGTGGGAGTAAAGTGTCTTGCCCAAGAATACAACACAATGTCCCCGGCCACGACCCGAACCCGGACCACTCCAGTCCAGTAACCACGAGGCCACCGCGCCTCCCACAAACTGAGCAAAACAATTGTCAAATACTTGTGAAATGTCGTGGCTAGTCTGACGTGGCGTCTCGTCTCGGCCAAGAGAACTCTGAATGTCTGTGAAGAGTCTCGTGGCCGAGACGAAACGCCGCGTCAGACTAGCCAGGAACATTTATTATGGTGGGCAAAAATGCGATTCAGTAAAAGAAGCGAGTTGAGAATGTCGAGAAAGGCCCAGGGAAACTTGGCAGTTTCTTCGTAACTGGGGAACAAATGGTTTTACTTAACTGCGCAAAGGCTAATTAAATTAACAAGGTTAGTCTTTTTAGTGCTTTCCGCCCAATAAAAAGTTAACCACATGCACATCATACATGGGCAACCTACGCTAAACTAACTACTACTTGTGTAAGATAATGTGGGCAATTAGGAGAAGGAGATGCTAACTAATTCTTGAAAGCCATTATCGCGTAGGGTTGGTTGTTTTGTAGGGGAGATCTCCAAGAGAATACATAAACGGTATTTCAATGCCTCTACCATTTATAAACTTTTAAAAGGGAGCATGTCCACAAACCAGGCAGCCTAAAACCCGTCTCTAGAATTGTGTTTCCCTCTCTAAATATGTGAACTGTGTTCTCAAGGTGGCTCAATCCAGCCAATAATATTTCAAGAGAATGCCAGTCTTACGTGAAGGATTCACTTTACAACACTTTTTCACGCAACGGCAATGTCATGGTATCACATGAGACACCAAATTTTCACAACAAGATGCGCTATCATTGTAATATATAATACGTCAACATAGTAACAGGAAAGTCATCTAAAATCTCTATACAAATAGTTTCAATTTAGCCTGGTAATTCAATGGGGGTCACCAAATTTGCTTGTGAGATACAAGCATTTAAGGAGGCTCGAAAGGGTTTTCAGCTGAGCGCGCGCGCGTAAGCCACACACGCTGCTCGCGTCAGCTCGTGATTCAAATTGGTCACCAGAAATAAACAAATACCGCTAATTTCGCTCACCTTTCTCCTAATTCCTATACATATGGAATATACATAGACATCTCCTATTCACGAAAACTAAGAAAATTCTACACAAACGGTTTAATAGTCACTTAAATCCGTTCGTGTTGGCCTGTAGCTCCACTCGCGCGCGGACCTTAATGAGCGGGTGACGCATGCGTAAATGCTGATCTTGTAACCCCCTAATTTTTCCTGATTTTGCAACTTTACTCGTTTATATCTCTGCTTCCGGACGGTGAATTTTTTTCATTTTTTGCATGTTAGCTTAGATTAATTTCAACTGTTTGTCTCTCAAATTAAAAAAAAAATTCTGTAGGTGAAAAAAAAAATTAGAACCACATTTCAAAAAAACTTATTTTCCGGAAAAACTGACCTACAGATTTTGTTGAATTTTAATTATTTTAGAGAGTATTTGTAACATTATCTGGTAAAGCTGAATGGGAAAATTTCACCTTCCCGTTTCTTCAAAAATGGTCACATATGTTGATTTTAAGGCTCAAAGAAATGCCTAATATCGTTGCCATGGTAACGTTATTTTGGAGGAAAATATAATGTGAGAAATCTACGATAGGTATTTAATACCCTGGCCAAATTTCGTCATGATATGATTAACCTAACTGTATCTAAGGACAGAATATGTTTATTTGTTTGAAAAAAAGAGAAACTATTTCGAGCCTCCTTAAAGACAAAACGTAGGGAATTTTCAGATGTATCTCCTAAAGATATGGTCACCTGTGATGTCACAACATTGGGAACATTTGTTAAGCAATTACTGTTGTTTACATGGTACCATAACAAGGCTGCTTGGTGACACAGTGTTATAGAGCTAATTCTATCCTACTAATCATGTACAGGTACATTTTATTCAAGGTGTTGAAACTGGTTTGAGCCTCCTCAACGCAGCCATGTTTTCTAAACTAGTAATAGTTGACACTACAGCTGCCCCCGCTGTTAAGTATACACAGTATTCAATGTGTCCAGGGCTCAGGTAGAGGAGCAACTGATGTTCAAGCAGGAGAGAACAAGTCAGTACCGAATATGAAAAGTAGACAGCTTCCTGATTAAAATTAAACAATTTATTGTCTTGATAATGCGTACGTACGTGCTTGGCATTGCTGGACAAGTATAAATAAATACCTTTTGAAGAAAGGAGTGATTGTGGTATAAGGTTTGTTTTGGCTTTGCTTTAGACTGTTCTAGTGACCTCAGTTTCTGGAAAAAAGCTACTCTAAGATAGGAGTAATTTGGAGAGTTTACTCTAGTATAGGGTAGCAAAATCTAGCTGAAACTAGCTCTGGTATAGGCTAAGGCTTCCAGGGTCCCAGCTTTAGGCCTAGGGTTAGCTGAATTGAGGGTTTGGGGTTACTTTTTTCAAGTTTTCCGGGTATTAGGGTCTTAGGGTCTTCGTTTTCGAGATATCGCTTAATTTCAGCATCCTGTATTGAAACGAATTTGTTTCTTTTTAGACTCAATTTCATGGATTGCGTAATTCACACTTACTGGAATTCCAAGTAGCGGCTTTAAGCTTGACGTGTTTCCACGGTGCCCTTCTGAGACAATGCACAATGTTTTCGGTTTATCTTAGCACAGTTATGGATCCTTCAACATAAGAAAATTGATTCATCATTAGTCACCAACCGCCTAAGAAAATGTTACTTGTCATGATTCCTTTCAAATGCTATTAGCACAACAAAAGTCACATGCAGAAATTGCTCTTTTTAAATTAATTTGCTATATCAATTTAAGAAGAAAAAAAAAGTCGAGGGTTTCATTTAAATCAACGCAGTTTCCCAATTTCCTAGTGGCATTTGACCCAGTATTAACACATCGAGCTGCTGTTTCAAATGATGAAAAGGCCACTTTTAATTAATACAATCATAGATTGATGCGAATTTATAGACATTCAGTGATAGCTATATCACAAATTTGGACAGACGGTATGAATTATAGCAAAGCATTCAGTGAGAGGCATATACATGTAGCAAGAACTCTGGCTATCATGATTACTCAATCCCATATAAGGCAGCACAATATTAGATGACCACTTATCTACGATTTGAAGTGTTAGACCGGTGCACAAGGGTTATGAGTTTTTAATTAAACAAACTGTGATGCTGAAGTGGTGGCAGAGTGAAAATTGTGTTTATAGCTGTCATATCTTTCTACAGCAAATACAGTAATTTGGCATATTAAATAAAAGTTAATAATGGTAATTTGCTCTTTATCAACTGATTTGATCATTTACGCTTATAAATTTTGTTCAACAAAAGATATTTCATTCTAAATATTCTCATAGAAAATCAAAGATGCACATTGAGAATAAAATAGTTTTAATAATTATATGCAAATTAAAGTTCTTTTCTATAACGATCAATGGGGACATAGTTTTCAGTGAGGGATTAATTAATTAAAAGTGCTTAATATCACCTCAGTACACTTTTCCACTTTATATATTCTCCAAAATTGTCCCAATTACAGAACCATTTGATTGAAATTTCACTTACACTGTATTTATTGGCTTTGAAAGACAGGAAAAGTGGTCATATTTTGATCCATAACCGAGCAATTAAGGGGAATGGGTTCGATACTAAATTATGGAAATTAATTTGAGATGTCAAACGGGTATCGAACCAATTCCCCTTCATTGCACTCTTGTGGATGAAACTGTGATGTAACTGACATTACAGTAAATATGAATTTTTGTTAGATACTTGAAGGAGAGGGATATGAATAGCGCAGATCATGATTGTATTCCCAAGAGAGAAACAGCTTGTTGAGAGCTGTGTGGTATGGTACATGTACAATATATGTATTCAGGGGTCACTACTTACAGTAAAAAAGTTACATGTGTAGTTTACAAGTTGAACCCTTGTTTTTACATGTGCAAACAATTAATGAGTTCAATAAACAGCACTACACCTGTAAAATAAACGTTTTACAGGAGTCCGGCTTGTATCTTTACAAACGTTGAACTTGTTACACTGTAATTACAAGTGCAAACTACAAGTCATAAGTTACTTGTAAGTTGATGGTTTGGAGCACAGTAAAAGACAATAGACACAACTTGGAAGGAAACGAGGGGTAGGGAATGTACTGGCAAGGTGCGGATAATACCCACCTCTGGTATGGACCACTGGATGAGGGGCCTCGGCAATTACTAGCCGAGGGGGTGCCTCATGCCTGTATTGCAAGGTGTGCATAGTTGCTGGCATAATGCCCTGGGGCCAAGTTAACCCAGTCCAGCAAAGTAACAATAATTATGCCCCCTCCCTAATGGGGCCCCAGCACAGGGCTGAAGAGGTGCTGCAGACAGCAATTCCCCATACATATTTTATTAAAGAGGTTACAATAAGTTCGTAAGGAAACAATAAAACAAAACACAAAAGAACTAGAGAGCAAAACGGGGGGAGGGGTTACACTGCTGACCATTACTATTACAGATGTAGAGGTGATACGTCATACGTAGAAATAATTTATAGTAGTCAAATATGTGTAAGTGTCTGAAGTCTGTTAGGTTGAAACATAAAAGTGATCCTTGCACCTATCTGGAAAATTTCAGAAATTGTCTTTAATAAATAATTATGTGTAGACGTCTGAAAACGTCAGGCAGCATTGACAGGATTTGTACCCATGACCTCTGCCATGCCAGTGCAATTGTTCTCCCAACTGAGGTATGGTTAGCCACACAGTTGGGAGCAAGTCAAGGAGCAGGTCCTTTCAAGGGAACCCTGACCTTCTCTCAACCGTGACTGGCTTCATAGCCCCGTTGTTAGTAAGAGCATTGCACTAGCATCGCTGAGGTCATGGCAGGCCTTCTGATAGGGTGCGATGAAAAAAAGCAAATTATGTAAAATTTACAGGGCACATTATGCGATTAGAAAGGCCAATTACATACGATAAATAATGTAAATTATGTTTCAGGGTAAGAAAAACACTTTTTTGCAGCCCTATAGCCATTCTGAACACAAGGGAACAGTAATTATGCATCTTGATTGACATTAGTTGGGATAATTAAATAAAAATGAGGTCTTCTGCACTATTGGTGCACCACGTTAAAAGTTGAAAGGACACAGTTAACATGCCAAATGAATGATCAATAATTATCGATATTCCTGCATGCTATGACTAGCTTCTTTAATACGCTTTGTTTTTATGTGCAGGATTGTACATATTTCTGAACAGATTGGCTAATCTGAACAAAAGGGTGTTTGTGTTACACCAATAGGCGACTCTTTAAGAATGAGATTCGTACCAGGCCCCAGACATGCAAAATAACGCCTTGAACTTCGAATGTTTACAAAATCGAAGGTGACAAAGGTTTTTTAGCCTTTTTCCAAGGTAAATCATCTTTAAAATGGTGTATTTATGCAGGAATTCCTAAGAAACTTGTTTATTTATGTAAATGTTGTGCGTTCTTTTGTGAATTATGCAATTTTTCGTGACTTGTGTGATTGGATGGGATTTGAGGTCGATTGTGCGAAATTGCACCATCGCGTAATATCAGAAGGCCTGTCATGGGTTCGAATCCAGCTGCAGCCACCTTTATTTTTTGGGTGTGTATAAGAGACATGATCATTGCTTGTATTATCTCTCAATCTGATTGGCTGATTTGCCGTTGTTGATAAGAGTCTAGACAACAATGCTTGCATCAATTTAACACGCAATACTGTAATGTAGCTGCCAATGAGGAATGCTCATTTTAGGAAATAAACCAATCATATACACCTTATTCCAAAATGGCCACTGATTTATGCGCATACAAATTGGCCCTTGTTGCCTCGTTCAAGATAAAATGTTCTTTTGAATTTTAAGCTTAAGAACGAGGCATCAAGGGCTAATTTGAATAAAAACAAAAGAATATTTAAATGGCGGCCATTTTGGAATAAGGTGTATTGCGAGAAAGTTATCTAGACAACACTTGCTCTTTCTTTGTGTCATGATTTTGGTCACGCTCTGAAATAAACCCTTTCTTTGGCATTGAATGTTGTGGTAAAAAACAAATTGAAAGTGGTTCAGCATTGTCTGTACTGAGACTTATCGCCAACAATATTCATCATCCCAGTGGTTCAAATCTGTTGTGGATTCATGAGGCACACAACATTTTGACCACTGTGATGACGAATATTGTTGTCGATAAGAGTACAGACAACACTCAACCACTTTCAATTTGCCAAATTGCTCAAATTGTCCAGGTAAGTGTGAGGATCACTTCCTAATAATAAGCTGTGCTTATATATACTAAAATTATACCCATATACCTACTATATACCTACAATTATTTAAGCAAAAGAACACAAGTTTCTATGGTTTATAGGCAATCTCATACCCAGAGTCGTCAGGCTTCTTGGTCAGCGGGTGAGCACCCGGGGGGAGACTCTGGGATAATCGACTTGAACTACATTTTTGATTGGCTGCTTGCGTAACAATGGCAGTCCGACAGGAAGTCAGTAAGTAATTCGGAAGCCCCATAATTTGGAGAGAGATTCAAAATCTAAAACTAGTTTCAGTGCTGTTTGATTTTTTCTACCTCAGAAATATATAAATCACAACAAAATAATAAAACAACGAGGTTTGAATTATGTCTTACACCGCACGGGAATTTTCCCACGCTGCTAAAAAGTAATTACTGTTGCTGTTGCAAAAATACCGTGGGAAAACAATACATCAGTGAGGAGAAATCCGTGGAATAAGGTCTTATCAAAGCCATTCAGAATTACGGAAACATCAAATTGTACATTTAGTAGAAGAGCACATTTGTGTCATTTCCACAAAAAATTTGTCGATCGTGTTGCTTGCATGATGGCATTTCTGAACGATGGAATGTACGCTGAAACACTAAAAATACACTTACCAAAAGCGTCAGAGGTTTCATCTTCATTTGCGCTTACAGCAAGCCAATGAACATTTCTCAAGTTTCTTTGTGTGTAAGGCTAAAATTGTTTCTCAAACACTTTCAACCCGCCATTTCTCAGGCCTTCTGATGTTACGCGATGATGCGATTTTGCACAATCAACCTCAAATCACATCCGATCGCACAATTCACGAAATATCGCATAATGCACAAAAGAACGCACAAAATTCATAAAATAAAACATAAATCAACAAGTTTCTTAGGAGTTCCTGCATAAAATATACCACTTTTAAGATGATGTACTTTGAAAGACAGGGTTCGTACACTTTTTCAGACCAAAAATACAAGGACTTTTCAAGGACTTTCAAGGCCAAATTTTGAAATTTCAAGGACCTCTTTTTTATCTACGGCAAAGATTTTACCCATGGAAATAGTGTGACAGTACAATTCTTGCTCATTTTCCGTAACGAAGATGCGTGAAAATAATGCAAAGGCACTGGTAACCATTCTCAACCCCACAGCTCGTCACGTCTGTATGACATGACTTGACTTAATCGCATAATCTGCCCTGCAAATTTCACATAATTTGCATTTTTTCATCGCACCGTACCAGAAGGCCTGATTTCTACTGTTTACGGTTTTCTCTTTTCTGTTTCCATTTAAACTGAAGCATACGTAATAAAGCCGGAACCCACGTTTTCTGGGAAAATGGAGTTGATTATCCCAGAGTCTCTCCGGGCGCTCACCCGCTGACCAAGAAGCCCGAGGACTCTGGGTACAAGATTGGTTTATAGGCTGATAAACCACGCGAGATGTTGGTAAAACACGAGAAGAATTCGTACATCACGAGCTGCAGGCAAGTGATTTACGAATTCTTTGAGCGTTCTTCCAACATTCCAAGTGGTTTATCATGCCTATAAACCATAGAAACCTGTGGTCTATTGCTTTTATATAATAATTCAGAAGAAGCGCGATTTTTCCATGAGTTTACTGGCATAATAAAACATAGCTGATTGACCAATCAGAGCGCGCACATTGATTTGGTTATAATATAAATAGCTATAATGCAAAACTTAATATGCATCACTGAGATACATGTAGTTTCTTTCAGTCTGTTAAGTTGGATGTCAAGATGACAAGCTGCAGTGAAATGTTTGTTTATCCTAATAACCTCAAATGAGAGTTTCTCACTCTCCAATATATTAAACCTGAATTTGAAAGCAAAAGAACATATTCACAGGATTTTTTTAGGAATTTGAGATAATGCATTCCAAAAAGGGCCAATGTAGCTAGAATTATTGTCAGAATTCAGTGATTCATAACTACATGTACATATGTAATGTAATAGTAACTTACTCCGAGCTCTGATCAATCCCCTCTGTGCCTTTCCAGTTAAATTTACAACTCTGCCCTGAAGCATTCATACCTGCAATTTAAGTGAGGGATATAAACAAATATGATTCTCAAGCATTCTACATGTACAGCTGTACATTGTACGCTTACAAGTTTGGTAAAATTTAGTTTTACTTTAGTTACCGGTAACTAGACTGAGTGTAGTTTGTGTGTATAATTGCATTTTCATGTACCATGCATATTCAATTTTGTCTTGTTGTGTGGAGGGTAGTATATGCACATTTACTTATCTAGGAATCTTAGTTTCCCCTATTTCTACCATCCTTAATTTTATAAGGCTTGCCATCCGTTTTGGTTGGATAACTGTTATTGATTTAATTAATTATTAAATGTTTGTCTCCATTATTTTTCTCTCAGAATACTGTCCTTATGACCTACATGATGAAGACCCTTATAGACCTTCCTACTCATCTCAGATGTTTAAGAGGGGTAACAAATGGTCTTTGCTTTGCGAGCATTTGCAAGTATGCGAGCACTGTGTTCTATTTTGTAAGCACAAGCAAGGACCGAATTTGTCTTCTGAGCAGCGAGCAGTACTCCAGAAAAATGATGAGCAGCAAGCACTTGGAGTTCTACTTGGAACTACTTGAAAACTTTTCCACTACGCTGCTTTTTATTGAAGTTGCTTGTAGAACCAGACACTACGTGTAAGCTATGTAAATCCTATGTAACGACCATATGTAAATGGTATGTTATGATATGCATATATTTGATATAGAGGCCTTATTCAAAACCTATGTTATACATATCAGGCCTTCTGATATTACGCGATGGTGCGATTTCGCACAATCGACCTCAAATCGCTTCCGATCGCACAATTCACGAAAAATCGCATAATTCACAAAAGGATGCACAAAATTCATAAAATGAAACATAAATCAACACGTTTCTTAGAAATTCCTGCATAAATACGCCCTTTTTAAGATGATTTATCTTGGAAAAAGGCTAAGAAACCTTTGTCACCTTCGATTTCGTAAACATTCGAAGTTCAAGGCTTTATTTTTCATGTCGGGGACCTGGTACGAGTCTCCTTCTATTGGTGCAACACAAACACGCCCTTATATACACACCACTGAAATGTTGCCTTCTCTTAGAGAAGAGATTTGTGAAAAATAAGCGAAGTTGGAAGTTTTTCGGCAAAATGTAGTTTCTTTCGTTGAAAACTGATAAAAACTTACTCATGGATAAGTTTGTTGTGAAAACGCTCGCTTTTTCTTCGATGAAGAAGGAAGTTCCCACCTTCCGCCCAATCTGACAGCTGACGATCGAGCAAGAAAGTACCTCACAGGTACGCTCCACGTGGACGATGGACTGATGTTTTTCTGGTCGTGAAATATTAGGGCCTTTTATACGAGAGAAAATAAGCCGCGGCTTACTCTGGCCACGGTGTACAAAATACGCCAAAGGAACTATTTATACGAATATATATTCCCAGGTCAACCATTTATACGGGTTGAACATTCGAGTCTTCTGTAAGCCGCGGCCAGAGAAAGCCGCGGCTTATTTTCTCTCGTATAAATAGGGGTATGGCCCTATTGTGATTGACCATCTTCAAAAGTTCGTGGTTGACAAGCACCTTGATCATTCATTTGGCATGTTAGCTGTGTCCTTTCAACTTTTAACGTGGTGCATCGGTAGTGCAGAAGACCTTTTTTTTTTTTTATCCCAACTAATGTCGATCGAGATACATAATTACTGTTCCTTTGTGTTCAAAATGTCTTTAGGGCAGCAAAAAAGTGTTTTTCTCAACCTGAAACCTTATAAAATAAGCTTAAAATTGCTGAGAAAAAAATCGCACAATTTACATTATTTATCGCATAATTGGCCTCGCTAATCGCACAATCTGCCCTGAAAAAATCGCATAATTTGCATTTTTTAATCGCACCCTATCAGAAGGCCTGACATATGCCTCATCTATATATTTCGAAAGGAAATGCTATGTTTTAGCTAGTCAAATGGAACCTTTACATAGCATATGTAAAGGCTAAGTTATGGGGTTTTTTGTGTCCAAAAAGAAAAATAGTTTCAACATAGTTTCTACACAGATTCGAAACATAAAATACACAACACATACATGTACATATAGTGTATACATAGTTACATTGTACATACAACGCTTACATAGTTATTACATAGGGTGTAAATAGGCTACAAATAGCCTCTACATACATGTAGCTGTAAAAAAATCACAGAAATAGGACAAACATAACTGTTTCATAGCATTTACATGTACATGTACATATAGTGTAAACAGAATCTACCTAACTGAAATTGAGGGTCCATAGCAAAAATTGCATGTACATAGCACTTACATAGAAATACTATAGGATGTAAATAGGCTTTGACTAGCCTCTAAACATTAATGGAATAGTATTGAAATAAGAATTACACATCTCATGCCTAATGCTTGCATTTGACCGAGAAAAATCCAGAAAAATAGCTTGGAAGTCACTGAGAAATAGAAGTACTAGACTAAGTGCACACATCATGACATGGAATGCAACAAACAAGGTTATAATATCCTGCTCCTGTAAAATAATATTCCAGCAAATCAGAAATGTGCTGGAAACTACAAAAAATCCATTGTAGTCAAGCTATTAACGGTTATTACCATAGCTCACAGACAAAAAAAAAATAGACTACAGATTTCAAAGGAGTTACATTTTTTTATTGCATGAACCTATACCTCTTACTAACTGAGTTCGAGGTCCGTACTTTAAGTTACGGACCAAGTTTTTTCCCGTTGATTTATGGCCCATTCCAAGCGCGAAGCGCGCGGGCCATAAATCAACAGGAAAAAAACGTGGATCCGTAACTTACAGTACGGACCGAGAAAACGAGGTTAGTAAGATATTTATTATATCTCTGCGGTTAACCGGCGCGCGGGCAAGGAAACTGGTCAAAGTGAAGCGGAAGGTTCAACTGCCACAAATAATGCCGTGCCAAAATCCCAAAAACTAAATCTTCTTGGCTGTTAAGTTTGAAAATAGTTGCTTGCAAGATTCAAACAGTTTTCAGTACAAGTTTATGCAACAGAAATGACATGAAAAACTCGCTAGATGATGTTTTGACGAAATTTTAAATTTAGCGGGCTGTACAGCGGGCCGTACTGTAGAATACGGCCCGCTAATTTAGCCAATTACAGTGAATGTACTATCTGAGAGATATAATTTAATTCATACCAAAGTCTTTGGATTGGGTTCTTGTTTTACATGTAAAAACAAAAAAAGGTTTAAAACATTTCAGATAAACCACAGAACTATAACAAGTCTGTAAGGAGAGATCCCCAAGTACATCAAACCAATACTGGTTGAGGAGGCAGAATTGGCTACTAAGCATTTTTGTCTGCTGTAAAGGACCTTATTTCCCTGTTGTCTCGTTATACTCTTTCATGGCAACTAAAAAAAATACAGTACATATACTTCAATGATGCATGTAGTGATTCCTTTAAATCAATGATCATTAATTTCTATTACAATTAAAGTGTGTGAAGAGTAGACTCATGAATTTGGGTCTCTACTTACAAACGTCCATAATCGCTTTCTCAGGCATTTTCTACATTGATTGCAATAGTTAAAGTGACAGAACTTAGCATTTTTACGAGAAGGAATCAATAATTATTGTCAATCGTATACATGTAACTTGCCGTATGAGAACTTTTTGTCCAAATCAATTGCTTCACCATTTGATCTAACTTCATTATTCTTGTAAAGGTTTACCAATTCTTTTTACAGGGCTATAGCATTTAAGCCAAATTGAGTCTCCTTGCTTCAGAAATTGACTCGAAGGTGTGAAAATGCAGTTGAAAATGTGAATTCTACATGCATGTAAATCGTTCCTCATTTTGAAGACAATACGGCATCAAATCAAATGTTATTCGCTTTAAGTTAAAGGTTACCTTTTTACTTGAGTGGTTGTAAGCATTTCCTTGCCTGGATCAGCATTTAAAGAGTAAAACTAACAAAAAAATCGTCACGACAAAATTGAATAAAACCGCCCAAAACCTAAGAGCTGGGTACGTACGTTATGTATGTGGACTGGTTACCGCTGACTGCTGACGAAAACGGAAAGGATGGAAAGGACTCACTAGTTTCCAGTCCTATCTCTCACGTGTTATCCAAGATTCGAAAGATACTGGAGTTCATTGAAAGGATTACAGGTTAGTGCTGACTTGGAGTGTGTATTAAATTTTCAAGAGTAAGACTGACATCATGTTCCTTTTGGAATAAGGCCGATTATGAGACTCAGAGAGCAAGGTAATCAGTTGATTGGTATTTATTCTCACAATCTATTGAATACATCGGAATAAAAGCTTTCTTTTTCATTTCTCCGTGTACAGAGTGATTTTATGTTCAAAGTTTGGAGCCTTTAAAGGACACCGCGTAAGCTAAGTACATGTATTACGAACAGTGAATTAACTCGGAAGATATCATATTCACATTGGCATGCTTTGAATAAGACCAAACCTTGTTTTAAATTGTTTATATATTGAAGGTTGAAGTTGAGGTCATATTTTCAAGGCACTAGATGAAATCAAATCCTAAAAGGGCACTTAAACTTTGATTGTTGTCTCACTGGCACATTCCAGTGCTATTGCACAAAATTCTCAAGAATTTCAACTCACTTAAGTGACCCTCAAGTTGAATTATTGAATGGAATTCCTAAAGATTCCCATAAATTTCTAGTCCACAGTGCCCTTGTAGCTTTCAATTCCCAACAATTTCCAAGAGTTCCAACTCACTGAGTTTTGTTGAAGGCATGATTTGAAAATCCTAGGAATTTGCTTAATTTCTACATGTATGTTTCATAACATAGGAAATAGATGTACATGTAGTAGGTAAAGTCTTTGTGGATTTTTATTCCTGTTTTTTTTTCTTTCAGTGAGTGCTATGTAAAGACTATTTTACCCGAAGGCATAGTAAATATATACAGCAGGCCTTTGCTTTTACATAGGAAATAGATACCAGTATGTAGAGTGTATGTAAATTTTTACTCCAGGTTTGTTTTAGTTGGTGCAGTACAGGTCCAAAACATAGGCAATAGATAGCAGTATATAAAGTCTATGTAAGGTTTTTTCATGTTTTTTGTTTAGTAAGTGCTATGTAAAAACTATTTTACCCCAATACATAGTTAATATATAGCAAGCCTTTGCTTCAACATAGGAAATAGAAAGCAGTATGTAAAGTATATGGAAATTTTACACTCCTGGTTGTTTATGTGGGAGCAATATGTAAAAACTATTTCATCCTAGTACATAGCAAATGCATAGGAAGCCATAGGAAATAATAGCAGTATGTAAAAGCAATGTAAACTTTTCTTCATTTGATGTGTTATGTGAAAACTATGCTTCACAATCACATACCAAAAGCATAGTATGCATTTACTATGCAAGTGAAAAGTATACTTGGACTTCAGATAACATAGTCAATATATAGCTATTTAAAAACAATGTAAAGATTTTCAATAGTGTTTACATAGCTATTTGAGAGCTATGTGACCATTAAATA
>BLFO01003001.1:326836-335414 GCA_014634245.1 Montipora cactus | reverse complement strand
ACTAATTTAGTCATCCTTCATTTTTACTATTTAATACCATTACAATTTACTTCAACACTGAAAGGTTATTAAAGTTAATTGGAAGTCTGTTTTTAGTTTCGACACGCATTGATCAGAGTGCTGGGAAAGTATGGAAAACAATTCGCTTACTTTAAATTTTAAATTGATTTTTTTATTGATGAATCTTTGCGAGATCTCTGCAGTTTGCGAGTAAACATGTCTGTTCTTCTCAGGAGCGGTCTTAAGGCGCCATGTTTACCTGGTCACCAATGGCTCGACAGTGACCATCAGTATCACTGACCAGGAAGCCATATTTCATATAATCTGTATTTACGACTCCCAATGTTGCCTTTTAGCGCCAGTTTATTAGACAGTTCGGAATATAAAACTTTGTAAACTACAGCGTATAGAAATGCTAAGTTTATGTTTAGGGTTTTCCTTGGCAAGATAGAATGCAAAAAGCAGTGTTTATTTTGCAATTGAAATAATTTCTTGGCCAGGAAAATAGTACTTGCCAAATGGGTGAGTGATCGATGATTTGCGCTCGCCCAACACTTTAGAGACTCGCCTGGGTGTGCGGGCCGGTGCTAATGTCCAACCCTGTGCGTCGGTTTCAATAAAACTAAAACCATATTAGCTACTATGCATAGTAAAACATCAGTAGATATTTAGGCTTCGATAGAAATCTACCCTTTGGCTAGGCTTGTGAAATGAATTCCCAGTTTTTTGGGAATTCCTTGGAATTCCTAGGAATTCCCACCTTTTCCTTGTTCTTTGTTCTTTCCTTGTTGTTCCTCTTCTTCTTCTTCTTCTCATTGTTGTTATTGTTATAAATTATTAGTCCACGATCCCACATCCTCAATCCTTCATCCCCGATCCTGATTTTCCAGTAAACCCCACCACATTTCAGACAATGTTCTTTAAGAAGATGGGCATATAGCCCATGGGCCACTTTCGAAAATACCATAATACTCTTTGCTTGTCCCCCCAAATTTTGCGTAAGCATTGTTTCCAGTTTCTCTTGGGACTTACAATGGTCCCAAGAGAAACAAAAACAATGCTTATGCAAAATTTGGAGAGACAAACAAAGAGTACTATGGTATTTTCGAAAGTGGCCTATTGTGGGGAGGGGAAGCCATGAGATTAAGATTTACTTCATGCAAAAAAAGATGAAAAGCTTTTCTGGTTAAGGACAAGGAAATTAAGAATGCCTCAACAATTTTGTCCATGATTCTCAGAATCCTAAACAATCATAAGCCTCACATTAAGATTTACTTCATGCAAAAAAAAGATGAAAAGCTTTTCTGGTTTAGGACAAGGAAATTAAGAATGCCGCAACAATTTTGTCCATGATTCTTAGAATCCTAAACAATCATAAGCCTCACATCCATCCAACACATTCAATAGAACATGTATCTTCAAAGGGATCTAATTTAATCTTAATTGTTTGCATAAATTTTATGTACTTGTAGTGGCTACAGCATGAGTAAGGCACTCATGTGATGCGTATTCTTTGCAGCGAAAATTCAGTCAGATTATTGTTCAACCAAAATTATTTTTAATCCACGAGTGAATGTGAATGAAGTCAATGAAGGTGTGAGTCTATATATAACTGCAATACATTATTAAAATTCAACATAACAAGTTCAATGACCAAGTCAGTCTATTGCAGGTTCAGCATGGTTGCCGGTGGAACATATCATTAAAACAAGAGCGAGATTAGGTGATGGTGTTTAAAGAAACGTGCGAAAGAGAGGGATATGATTGATGAACTCACCTAAATCTCAGCTACGGAGATTAACGAATTAAGTTTCAGTTGGTGACGCTGCGTGCTGCCTTCTGTTCACTTCATTTCCTTTAAGCCAAAACAACCCTGAAAAACCCACACACTCGGGCATAAACAAGTCTAACTCAAGACAACAAAAATAATTATTGACTTGAAAGTGTCCAGTACTTCCTTATGTTCAATAGAAGTAGTAGTTGTATCAAGCTTTACATGTATTTACGGTATCACTTCACTATAAATGCTGTTCCAGTGAGCTGTTTACATAACAAATTTTAAAGGCAACTACACTAATGTTAAAAAAATTATATCTATACATTGAAGGGGCTAGGTCACGCAATTTTAGGCAATTTCAGCACTGATCGAATGGTCATAGAATTAACTAAAATATCAAAATAACTGTTCAAAACTATAGAGGAATTCTAACAAAACACAGGGAAGTCAAGAAGGCACATTGATGGACAAAACTGAAGAGGATTGAAATGGATTGAATTTGGATAAATTTGAATTATGTCAGCCCACCTTTTTTCAATTTTATATCAGTCTATATCAAAATGTCATTTACACAGCTGGAAAATCATTCTCAGTCGTTATGTGGCCGCGATTTTGCAAATGAAAGACTCTTGCTCTGCCAATTTAATGTTTATAGAGCTCATAATAACAAAATTAAACAAAATTACCTAAAATAGCGTGACCTAGCCCCTTTAAGAAAACTATCCTATCATTAATTACACAAAACTAAAAATCAACTCAGAATATAATTATATGATAGACAATAGGTTATATCACAACTCCCTCAAGGTAATCTCCGGTTCAAGGCCTGACGACAGACTTGAAAGAATTGAGATTTGTCTCGTCTTTTAGCTCATTTTCTAGGCCATTCCACATGACTGCCCCCCTACAGCTAAAAGCTTCAATTGCTTAGCAGCTTCAGTACAAGGCGTATTCTGTTACAATATTTCTCCAATTTGGGAGAACAGTTGGTTGAAACAATAAACACAGGCTATCTATAACAAGAACATATTCCAGTTTGCACGACTGATTCACGACAGCAAATACAGAAGTCTAGAAGTGGCAATTTGTTAGTTGAACATGCTTACCTTGCACAAATTGTAGTGGATGTTTTCTTCTTTCGAGGACGATCTTTAATCTGCGAACAGAAAGCTCTTGGAGGCTTTCAAAACGAAAATGAATAAGGTTGATGACGTCACAAATGTGCGTTTCAGTTAGGGTCGGGTAGGGATTGAGAATCGGAAAAATTTGGTTAACTTTTTTGTGGTGGGAAATTTTTCCTTTCATTGGTCTTCACTTGTCTCGTAGTATTATTCCTTTGCACTGTAAAGTGACATCGGCTCGGAAGGATAAAAAAAATGTGGATCGCCTCCATTCCTCCCCTCTTATCCTTTATGACACCGATCACGAGCGATGGTCACGCGATCACGTGAACATAACATCTGACCATAGAGATATCAAGTGGCAAAAAAGAACAATTGTTTGTTGTTTGATACTACGGTCCTAAAGCCTAGTTTTCATATGTCGGGAAAATCCCAGATGATCGGGGATTTCGCATTTTCCCGACCATCCCAGATTTTGCCGACTAATGAGAGCCATAAATCGTAGACATCCCTGACAATCTGGGATGGTCGGGGACGAATCGGGAAAATAGAAAGCGTTCCTCTTTTCCCGACGTGTCCCCGACTTTTGCGATCGTCGGCGATCATTCCCGACATATGAACACTCAAATTTTGGTTCAATGGTCTTAGCTCGTTACCAATCCTCTAAACTGCAAGTTTCAATTTTTGGCGCACTTTCCATTTTCCGCCAAAGTCACTATCGGGAGAATGTAGGACAAGCATTTGGCGATTTTTCGATATGTCGGCAAAAGCTGGGATGGTCGGGAAACTGCGAAATCCCAGATCGTCTGGGATTTTCCCGACATATGAAAACTAGGCTTTACTTACCGAAATAGCGCCTGGTAATCGAGCCTACATAGACTGTCGCCAACAGTCGAGCTATCCTATTTTGGAGTCTTGGAGTTTTGTAAAAATAATCCACAGTCATCCCAATCTGTACTGCACCAACTGTATTCTAAAATTAATTTATTTTAATTATTTTATTTTATTTATTTATATATTTATTTATATATATATTTATTTATTTATTTATTTTTATGTGAATGTGTTGTTATGTATTTGTAACCATTTATCTGGAATATATTGGTAAGCAATGCTCGCCTCGACTTGCTATTGCTAACTGCGAGCATTGCATAGCTTTGTGATATTTTATGCAAAATACATAATAAAAACTGAAAACTCTGTATTAAAAAGTCAAAGTGAGCTCGAGGTAGAATTACAGCAGCAGCTTGATATATTGCACTTTAGGTGGCTTGGGGAACCTGGAGTCTCACTCGCCTTATTGTAATTAACTGCTTACTCCCCTCCGCTTCTTACAAATTTATAACTGCTGTACTTTGGCATTATTACCTCCCCTTCAAGATATACCTTGCAGCAGAAGTAAGTTTGAAAAGCTTGGCTTTAGAGTGGTATTGCATAACCGTTTTGCTGCTTGTCTGTCTGGACTATATACGCTAAGGTGGGTGGTGAATACAACCTGCCCTAAGCAAAACACAATTGTTTTAATTAACCCATTAATTTTCAGCTTTCGTGTTCTCGTTGCTTTCGCTGTTGAAAAGTTTCGGGCGATCAAAACAACGGCGGGTCGTTCCCGTTTCAGCGCCGTCTTCGTAGCGGCTGGGAACTAGGGACGACGACATTTACGAGAACATCATCTGAAAATATATCTTCGCATTATTCTATTTATTACATCAATTTAGAAATCACTGGTGATCTCTGCAATCTGATTGGCTCTCAGCAGTGCGATTTATTCCCAAATCGCACTATTTTTGGCTCTAAATCGCACCATCACCCCACCCAATGAAAAAGGAACACTAAAACAAAATAACCAATCAGAGTTCAGGGCTTGTTCAAGGCAACCAATTAAATTACAGGAAAATTAAAGACAAAGAAAACCATTTTGTGGCGAATTTTCCAACTTTTGTTCCCAACTGGATCAATAAGACATTGGTACTGACTAAAATCTCGTATTTTAGCGATTAAAATAATTATTGCGTGATTTCGAATTCGCGCTGCGCGCTCGCTCGATTTTGAAATCACACGAATGATTTCAGACCAAATTGCACTCCACTCAGTTCAATTACCATTATTAATCTCGCGATTCTCACGTTTCAGTTAATGCGGACATCCCTCCACTCGACAGTAATATACTACCAGCTTTTCTTTCTGCTGAGGCAGGTGTCTTAACTGTGCAGCCCTACGAAGTTTGTAAGAAGCTGCTCGCCATCAAACCGTCAAAGGCTCACGGTCCAGACAACGTACCGTGTCGCATTGTTAATGAGTTTCCATATGAACTGGTTGAACCTATCACCACTATCTTCAATACATCACTCCGATCTGGTATTGTACCAGTAGTCTGGAAAGAATCTAATATAACACCCATCCCGAAAATACAATCACCTATGGATGAGGGCGACTTCAGACATATCTTGTTGACTCCCTTTCTGTCCAAAGTTATTGAGGATTTCGTAGTCACATGGTTTATTGAAGATGTCAAGGACAAAATCGAGCCAAATCAGTTTGCTGTCAAGAAACTTTTAGTGTAATGTCTGGTGTGAAATTTGCAGGAAACCTAATTATTTTCGACCTATTCGTGTCTTCGATCATGTAGGTAAAAATTAAAAAAAACATTTGGGCTAAACTGCATGTCATGTACACCCTGTTGTGTATCATTCTTGCGTGGAAAACCGCTTGCCAAAAATATTTTTTTCAAATCCTCTGAAGTGTTGAATCTCAAAAATCCGGATCTAGATTTGATCCGAAGTATCCTCCTCGAGTGTGAATACTTTGGATTCATGATCCGTTTTTGGATTTCTCCAAAAATACGCAAAATCCGTTTTTGGATTCAAGAATCCTTTTTCGGATTTTCCCAAAAAAATACACCCCATCGGGATCTTTAGTGCCTCGAACATAGATAGAAGGTCACGAAGGCGTAACCCGAGTGGCTCTTCTTTCTGATGCGAGAGGCGCTATATCCCATAGCGTTAGCCCTACTAATGAAATTGGGCCCACGCAAGGACAGAGAAAAAATCTGACCAGGGTGGGAATTGAACCCACGACCTCCCGAGTTAGATCACCGCAAGGACAAAGAAAAACTCTGACTGAGGGTGGAAATTGCTACACGGCCAACGTTTGCAAAAACGTTATCTTTCCTTGCACTTGAACAAATTCATTGCCGTTACATTGACATCTCAAATTTCCACGGCCTATCTACGTCTGACCTGGTAGCTCAGTCGGTAGAGCATCGGTGATTTAACCCGAAGGTCGTAGGTTCAAGTCCCACCCTGGTCCATGCGTGGGCCCATTTCCATTTAGTAGGGCTAACGCTCACATGGTTCATATGGGTAGAAAACTAGCACTTCACATTACACTCAAATAGTTACGTCTTCGAACATGGTCACATCCGCGAAGAAACCATATTTTATGCAGATTCTAATTGTGTCAATCTCACTTATGAATCACGTTGTCATTTTTTTTGGATTTCGCCGTAACGTTGAGTGAGTGAGGCTATTAGTCTCTCCCCTCGGGGCTTTTCAGGACTAATTTACGTGTTTCGGGGGACTTTAGCCAGACTACTTATTACACAGTTTACAATTTTAATTTAGGAAGTGAAAGATGCCTCCGTACAGATAAGGTCAGACCACAACACCGGGGACTACGTCCCCTACTCTTATCGAGAAGACCTGAAAGTCTAACCATTTGCAGATGTAATTACAAAGGCAGCACATTCTCCTCAGATATTTTAAGACCCTGAGTGTTGGTCCGGCCGGAATCGAACTCACGACCTCCCGCATGACAGCCCGATGCTCAACCAACTGAGCCACCGGTGCGCGGTAGAATTTTACGAATAACAATGGAAGATTAACATGGATGGAACGCGGTTTACCAATCACTCTGGCAGGCTTACTTGTGCAATGCAGTTATATGAAAGTGGAACGTTTGACGAACAGACGATGATGTCAAGAATTGGTCACCGAAGCACTGCTGTTCACACCTACAAGAGAGCAAGCAGCACACTGGTGAAAGTTGTCTCAGACGCCCTTCAACCACCAATCGGGGGGCCAGAAAGTAAAATTTAAAATGTATATAAAAAAGGCAAGGAAGAAACATCTAGCAAATCTATCAACCACATCTCTTGTTACTAAGCACGGTGAGACCACTCTTCCGTTTAATTTTTCTTTAAAAATTGTTGAGTCGAATTTGGCCTTGCTATTCTGGTGATTAATAATCCATTGCTTAACTAAGTTATGTGAAGGGAACTGCAAACTGTTTTTGTTTGAATTAGCAACTTGTATGCTCTATATATTTATTAGTATGTGCATAACCGTATGTTCTATTTTCTTATTAATTAGCATATATGCTCTATGTAGAGCACACTAATTAGGATTTAGACAAAGGAGAACAAAAGAAATCATTAGTATCTTCTACATTGAGCTTACTATCTAATGAGTAGTTATTTGCCCCACAATTACCCTTTGCCTCAAAGCTCCCTCCCCTTTACATAATTTAAGACAGTTTATGGAATATAGAGCACACAAATACTGGCTGAGTGGGTGTGACCATGTTCTAAGATTAGTTAGTAAACAGAAGAAAAATAATCCTGCTGCACGTGAGGCACGCGTTTTGAACGTTTCTTTACCGTACTTTGCAAATAACAACCTGGCCCCAGCTGTTCGAAGGGTGGATAGCGTTATCCATAACCGAGGCCTGGAAAAACCAAATTTAAGGTTTTGACGACTACGAGGGCATTTTCAATCTTCACTTCAAAACCTCTCGTACCAACCCAGTCATACGACACTTCACCCATTCTGTACAACGTGAACCAAAATGGAATAATCGCTCAATTCTTAAGATAGCGTTAAGTTGCATTTTGAAGTGACGTTTTCGTTCCCGTATAGTGTTCGTGGTTTCTTTTAAAAGCTCTCCGATACTGGAGCTTCCTACCGAAGAAACAGAGACAGCAACAAGAACATCATCCCAAAATACAAATTTGTGAACTTTTACCGCATTTACCTTTCTGGAATAATATCGTCTAGCGTTAGTCTCACTCGTAGGAGTGGGAAAAAAAAATTTGTGAGGCGCGGTGGCCATGGCTAACGCGCTCAACTCCGGAGTGACGGAGTGAGTGGTCCGTTCGGGCCCTGGCCGGGGACTTTGTGATATGATATTTTATTATTTATGCACGGTAAAATCATCAGCTAAGATTACAAACAATGCTAAAATGTAAATTACAAAAGGTAAAATTTTAAAATGATTACAATAAAATACAATTAAACTATATTAATTCTAAAGCTGCTTTCCATGAATGCCGTGCTTTATACTAAAATATGTCTTTAATCAGATTTTTGAAAAGCCCAAGAGACTCTGCTTGTCTCGCTTTGTGTTGTATTCTTGGGCAAGACACCACTCTCACGGTGTCTCTCTCCACCCAGATGTATAAATGGGTACCGGCGAATTTAATGCTGGGGGTAGCCCTGCGATGGACTAGCATCCCATCCAAGGGGGAGTAGAAATACTCCTAGTCGCTTCATGCTACAGAAACCGGGATAAGCTCCGGTCTAATTGGCCACTTGGCTCGTAAGCAGACTTTACCTTGACCATAGGAGTCAATGGGTTTTAATCAGTATGTAAAGATTGAGACTTGACAAATATGACAAAAATG
>BLFO01003001.1:316836-321836 GCA_014634245.1 Montipora cactus | reverse complement strand
TTTGTTTACTTTCCGCGTGGGAGAGCCGCGCGTCGCTCGCGCGAAATTTTAAGCTCTCGCCATCAGCCACTTTCTAGTAACCAGGGTGCGCGCGTTCAGGAAACTATAGGAAGACGACGACGACGGCAACGAGAAGGCCACATAACAATTGGTTTAATTAGCAAGAACAATAGTTCTGCACGCCCTGCACGTGTATTTTACATTTTGATACATTTCTTTGCCGTTCTCGTCTTGACAAGGATGGCACAGTCGGTTAGTGCGCGGCCTTGGTGCAAGAGGTCCTGAGTTCGATTCCATGATCTCGCATCCGTGTTTCGACTTCTTTCCTTTCCGTAAAACGGAGCACTGATGGAGAGTGGGGAGTAAAATGAATGCACCGTCGACCTCAGGTTTGTCAGTTGAATTACTGTTACGAGTTATCGACGTTAAATATGGTTACTTTACTTTACTTTTGACAAGGACGGACGTGAAATGATCAAATTTGAGGTCATGTGGAGGAAGAGAGCACCTGACGACATTTCCAGCATTTTCATTGGATTGTCGGACACAGGATATCATATACCTGCTGTACCTAATATGGTCAAGGAACGGGTCAGCAATAAAGTGAACTGCATAGAAACATTTTTGCAGCTAAAAATAATAAGAATAATTTAATATTTATATTGCGCAAATACATAAAAGTGATCAAATGCGCATTACATTTGCAAAATCTAAAATACTAAACTATATAATGCTAATCAGGAAATATATATATACATAGAAGTTAAAACATATTAAGAACAATTATTATTATCCATATGCTACTTTGAAAAGATAGGTTTTAAGATGGCGCTTTAAACATTAACGCATCAAAAAAGAATATCATTATCCATATGCTACTTTAAAAAGGTACGCTCTAAGATAGCGCTTAAAAACATCAACGCTGGTGATGGCTCGAATTTCGTGGGGCAGCGACTTCCAGAGTTTTGGGGCGGCAACCTAGAATGATCTGTCACCCAATGTAACTTTCGTCCTTACTGATGGAGGCGTGATCAAAATTCCTCTTGTCGAACGCAATCTATACGCACCTGGCGATTTCAGGAGGGCAAGGCCTTGGATGTGAAGAGGGGCCATGCCATGCATAGCCTTAAATGTACTAAACAGCAATATCTTGAAATGGATACGCTTTCTTATCGGCAGCCAATGCAAATGTTGTGCAAGTGATAAAACGCTGCACTGCAGAGTTTGCTAATATGAGTGGACAATGAGCTCTGAGAGCCTAACATCTAGGCTCAACTGACAGTCGACCAAAAACATCACGAATAAGTTGACCGATGACATACATCTACGACCGGAGTTCTTGTATAGTATCTACTGACGTTACACAAATCACTTGACTCTGAAGATGACCGCCGCTCAGTTTGTCGAAACGTCAGTCAGTGTCATCTCAAACAGTCTTTCTCAGGACTACACTCACTCCGACGATAGTACTTTACTTACTGTCGACGAAATGACGGTTAAACGTTGCGAATTTTAAAGACATGGACTACGACTGGGCCCAGTCTGTAAATAATAACCTGAAAAAGTTGTTGTTGTTTACTTTAAAAGTATCTTTATCCACATATAAAGCGAACGTACGCGTGTCTATATCAAATATATATCTTTTGCCGCTCTAAATCTGCTAACGAAAAAGTACATAAACGTAAACTGCGTTTTGATAAGGAAATTATAAGAAAAAGAAAGGCCAATGATGGAACAATGTTGACTCAGACAAACCGGTGACTTTTTCACCAAATCGTCCTTGACACAAATGGTCGCCAATTTAGTACTTTGACCTTCAGAAAAACTTGTGTGGCTCCCTAAATGCAAGGTTTCTGCTAGAAATGCCGGGTAAAATGTGTGTTATGAGCTGGTGTCGAGGTTTATATTTTTTGATAAAGTGTAAAGCTGGGAAGACATTTTCGTCTACCAATCACTAAGCGTAGCCGAACAAAAAGCCTGTCAAGAGCCAAATGTGTTAATGTTTCAAAGAACTTTGAATGGTTTATAAGCTTGCAACTCTATAGCTTGCGCAGGCTTTCTCTTTTCGGCCCACCCCAGTCCCCATCTTTCTCGCTCGCCCTGCCAAGAGAGATTTTCGCGGTGGAAATATTGGGTAATCGTTAGGCGGGCATTAGGCATTTGTCTTTTCTAATGGGAACTAATGCTCCGCTTTGCGGGAGAATTTTAGACTATCTAATCCCCCGCCCTTTTCTGGAACAATTCCAGACTTTGAAGGATTCATAATTGATGTTCTCAACAGACAAAAGCTGAAAAAAAAAAAGAGACAAAGAAAAGTTGAAACATTTCTTTGAATATTACATAGAAGTTTGCTTGTTTAGTTTTACTTTTTGAATAAAATGTCATCAAATGTTAAGTGATACGTCTTCAACAAAAAGAACGGGACAACAAAATTTATACTCGTCTGGAAAATAACAATAATATGTATATTTTATCCCATGCATGTGGTTCTTTGAGAAAGAATCCAATGTGGCGCTCGAATGAGCTTTCATTTCGCTGGTACGAATTTACCTTGAGGATGTTTCGCCTACATTGTACGACGAGAACGGGATGGAATAATCACGAGAGAGTTACACTTGAGCAAAGTCATATTTTGAGGTGACGTTTTCATCCACGTCGCCGTCGTAGATCTTAATGTCCCTAATACCATTGGTTAAAAGAGGATTAAATAATCTTGCTGCGCATGCAACACGCATTGTTGCTCGTGTTTCTGCGGTTCTCTGCACAACAAAGACGCGAAAACACCAAATTTGAGGTTTTGACGACAACGTGAGCATACAAATGTAAAACCTTTCATTCTTCAGTTTTACTCCGAAACCGCTCCCAACAAATTTAGTGTTTTGGATACTTCGCCCACATTGTACGACGTGAACAAGATCAGGGAATAATCGCTGACGACTAACGATGGTGAAACGTTATATTTTAAGGTAGCGTTTTCGCCGACGTCGGCGTCGTAGTTCTTATTATAAACTCCCTAATGAAGTGATGACGGCTGCAGCAACGATCAGTAGGAGCCTCCATCTCCCACTTTGCTTCTATGAAGTAGTGTTTTTCTTGACCTATCTATTTTTAGAACCACTTTCGCGCCATTCGTTATCATGGTAAACGTCAATAGTAATTCAGTAGCCAATCAGCGCCGAGGTCTCTTTAATGCTGCAAACTCAGCAGAATCTTGGATCGCCCCTTCATGTGGACCACTTAGGAAACACCTTTAATTAGCGCGGCAAATTCAAAAACGTCATTTCTAAAAATAGACGCTCCTTCTGATGGGCTTCTGATTTTGAACGTTTCTTTACAGTGCTCTGCAAAACAACGACTTGGAAAAAAACAAATTTAAGGTTTTGATAACTACGAGAGCATATATATCAGTAAATCGTTCATTTCAATCTTTACTTCAAAATTGCTCATATCAACCAGTTATACGATACTTCACCATTATTGTACAACGTCATCAGGAGCTCATGAGCCCATATCTCACTCGGAGATCCCCAATTTTCATTGTAGGAAAGTGATTAGCAGGCTACAGTAAAACTCTGCAAAGAAGTTGGAGCGGATTCAGAGCCACCTTAAAAATTTCCAACTGAGAAGGTGGCTATGATTCTTTTAGACTCAGCAAATAGTTTTATCTTAACCTGCTAATCACTTTCCTGCAATAAAAATTAGGGGTCACCCAATCAATTAATTAAGATATGAGTGTGAAACTGGTGTGAGCCTCCTTTTCTGAAGCGACAAAATGTGCCGGTTACCCGGCAGGAATGAAACTAGTGTTAAAGGCGTTCAAGTTTGGAGAAAAAAAGAAAAATGTATACTCACGTGCTGGCATTTTCCTTAATCAAACTGTCGCGTCGTTGTTTTGCAGGGGACAGTAAAGAAACGTAATAAACTGTAAAACGTTTTGATTCCCAAGATCTAAAAGTTGATTGTACTAATCCCTTCCACAGATTTTTTTCTTGGCTGGTCATGAGAATTTGGTGTTATGTCAGAAATTCATCAATGTCGTTCCTCTTATTCATTTGTGTCTTGTGTTTGCTTTTATTTTCTGTTGTGTTATCATCATTTCTTGCATGAAGGCTGACTTTGGGGCCAGACTGTCCACGGTGCTAGCAAGGAATCACCGTTCGTGATTATTTAAACGTCCCTTCATAGTTGCTCCCGCTACGCCGCAGTACTCTGGCCTCAGCTATCGAGGAATTGCATGAGAAAAGGGTCAGTTAACGTCGTCTTTTAGTAGTTGAGAGATCCAGTGTAAAACGTAACCTATCACTGAGTTGAATGTAATACATGTGAGCACAATGGACCAATCAGAAAGCTGGGTTGCTGCAGGCCTCCCATACTCGTTTCCGTGTATGGTCTCTTTGGCCAAGTCAGACGTAAGAAAACCACGCACTTTGGCTTTTTCCAGCAAAAATCCGCACTCGAATATGCCGACCGAGATCTTTGCTCATTCTCTCGGATATGATTCACGATGGTACGTATACATCTCCACGAGAAAATTTCTAAGACTATTCGACTCAAACTGTCGTCGAAATGACAATTAAAAGTTGGCGAATTTCAGAGACATGGAATGCGGCTGGGTCTCTTCTGTGGAAGTAAACTTCGAGATATTTTGTTGTTTACTTTAGTTCTTTATCTATACAGAAAAAAGACATATCCGTCTTTATATCAAACCTGTTTTTCAATAAAATAAAAATAAAATAAAAACTCTTACAAAAAGAAAGGCCGATTGGGTCGGGTGACGTTGACTGACAGACAAACTCGTTTCTTTCAACAACTCGTCCGTGACTCAAATGGTTACCGTCCAAGTTCACTTGCTTCATGAGGGAGACGTTTCTAGGAGTAATGGTAAAATGTGTTATGCGCTGGTGTTGAGATTTATACTTTGCGATAAAGTGTATCACTTTTCTTGTGTTCCAGTTAAAATATTAGCGGTACAAATAACTAATCAAAGCGATGCTTACAGA
>BLFO01003001.1:304529-314032 GCA_014634245.1 Montipora cactus | reverse complement strand
AAAGAGGGTTCGTGTTAATAAACTATTGGTTTGTTGTTTAATTCACAATTTGTCATTTGATGTATTTTTACTTTCTGTTTTGGTTTTGTATCAAAGTAGCCGGGGCTCATACTTGCAGTAGCCGGGGGAAATCCCCGGCCCCCGGCCCTTAGTGACAGCCCTGAGCTTGGTTTCAAATCGCGTGCGTTCTTCTCCGAAGAAGATAGTTGCTCAGACGCAGTCAACGAGGAGCATTGAAAACAGGTGAGAAAAAACAAGGTTCATTCGATAGATTATCAAGAAAGACCGTGTTTTTTCCCTAAAACCATGCAAAACGAGTGTGTCAAAAAAGTGCCGTGCAATGCAAATTGAAACTATTAAGGTGGTACCCAGTACCCAGTACCCAGTAAGTACCCAGACACAGACAAGCAATTAAACCAATCAGAACGCGACGCAGGTACGTGAGGCTGGCGCTATAAGTTTTCGAAATTTTTTGATTGGTCATCAAGCTGGCAAGACATTTTCGTCTACCAATCACTGAGCGAAGCCCAACAAAAACCCAGTCAAGGGCGAAATGTCAAGTAACATTGGTGTCGTCTGGACCCGTAGTTTCGTTTGACGTCGTCTCTATCTCCTGCATACGCAATATTCGTTGAGCAAACAAAATACAAACCATAGAATGTGACGAAGATGAACAAGCCAGATAATTTCTGTTGGTTTGTCCATTCTCCAGATTTATATCCACTTTGCAAGTCTTTTATACCCTCCCGATGCTCGTCACTATCGATTGAGTTGCCTTTGAAACTTGGGAAACATTGAATTCCCGCGCGGCCATATTTGTTTTGGTTTTTCGGGTTTTAAATCTCGCGCCTGTATTGTGCGTGTTACTCACGCATGTCGCACGAAGATGACTTACTTCCCGCGCGAGGAAACTGGTACCAGCCACCTTAACTATATCTTGAAAAGGAAGAAGTCTTGGGGCATGAAACTACTATTGTTTTTTTCCTGGTCAAAGGATCATGTAACGAATCAGCTTTCCAAGTAAACACGTGAGGGAGAGGTTCTTGAGGGGGAATTTTCGAAGTCACCATGCAAACGATTTCCATTTACCAAGGAATGCGATCAAAAACGACAAGTGGTCCTCGCACTTATCTGGACAAGTAAACTAATTCTCTCTAAGACCTAAGATCTAAGACCCCGCGGTCTTAGTTTTCGTACTACGAAAACTAAGAGCCTGGCTAAACTAGGGAACATTGTTACGGAAACATTGTTTCCCTGGGATTGCTGCTCAGGTGGCTAAACTGGAAAACATTTGTTTCGCATGTAAAGTTTGCGTCCGGGAAGCAAAAATGTTTTTGACTTGATTCAAAAACATTTTCTTGCGTCCGGGAAGCAAGATTTGCGTCCGCAACAATGTTTCCTAAGTGGCTAAACTGGGAAACATTTGCGTCCGCGACAATGTTTCCGCTATGGCGTGTGATTCCCGACAAAATTCAACATTAAATTCTGTTTTGCACACGTTTCATTTTGTTACTCAAATTGCGTTCTGTGTTCAAATTGTTAAAATCAAATTCTATTTTGTATTCCAAATTCTATTCTGTTTTGAATCGTTTTCGCTAAATTCAGTTCTGTCGGCCAAATTCTATTTTACTTTGAAATGGCAATTTGTCTCTTGCAAAGCGGTAATTCGCTCAAATCCAATTCTGTTTCACATTCGGATTTATAAATTCTATTTTGTTTGTGAGCCTCGGACCGAGTGTACCGCGGGCAAGTGAAGAACGCTTGACCACATCTGCTTGTTCTTTCGAATAATGGCGGGGCCAACGATGCAGCAGTTCGTGGGTTTCTTCACCAGTTGCTACACTCTTTAGTTCGCCAAATCGAAAAGAACGACGGTCGTGACGACAATGGAGACGGAGTTTTGTACCGAGTTGATTGGCTTTATAATTGTTTGGTTCGCTATGTGGGCTCGTACAATATCGACGAGAACATTGTCCGTCTTGTTGGTAGAAGCCGAGTCATGCTTAAAGATATTGTCAACGCTCATTCAAATAGTGATAACAATGGGAGTGACAAGCCTACACAACTCCTATCCACGTGTTTTAGCCAGCTTAGAGTTTGGCTCGAACGAGTGTCTTTTAACGATCTGCTCCCAAATAGCGAACCAAACAATTATAAAGCCAATCCAAAACTCCGTCTCCATTTTCGCCACGACCGTCATTGTTTTCGATTTGGCGAACGATCGAGTGTAGCAACTGGTAAAGAAACCCACGAACTGCTGCATCGTTGGCCCCGTTAGCAGGGCTGTCACTAAGGGCCGGGGGCCGGGGATTTCCCCCGGCTACTGCAAGTATGAGCCCCGGCTACTTTGATACAAAACCAAAACAGAAAGTAAAAATACATCAAATGACAAATTGTGAATTAAACAACAAACCAATAGTTTATTAACACGAACCCTCTTTCACCTTTTAAAGTGAGGTGACTTTATAATCCCCGTGAGGCTCACTGAAAACGCGTAGTATTCAACAATGTCATCTTCATATAAGCGAGCGCTTTTTAGGAAGTGTTCGTTTCACTCGGATTCTCTTGTTTTCGGAGTTTCTGGTTCTGCATGAATACGTCATCAAAGAAACGGAAGGCAGAAGCGGACAAACAAGGAAAGCTGGATTCCTTCTTCTCTTCTGGCTCCACTTCAAGGTAAGATGATGTTAAAATGAACAAATCACCGTTTGGGCTTCAACATTTCTCTTTCAAATCGACCACTGGGATGATGCCTAAGCGAATTTAATAGCGCAAGATGCATGTGGCCTGGTAGCTGTCACACATGGACTTGTCTTCTTTAAAGAGAAATGCACAAAAAAGTCGGCGATTTGTTAGCTAAAAACGTACAACGTTGATTGGGCCTTCAACCAACTCGTTTACTCGTCATGCAAAAACTACGTATCAGTCGTTCAAGGCTTGTATACGTTCCAGTTATGGCTTTGTCCGACAGAATTCTGGTTCGTCCATATACTCTACATCAGAGCAGAGAGTTACGTTGTGTTATTTTCTCAAGGCAATGCGGCGGTTGGTTCATGAGAAATTGTGTTACGTTCTTGACGCGTTCTTGCCACCATGTGTGTTTTTTTTTTCTCTTGCCTCTTTGTCACGAGCGTCACGAGCTACTTTCACTCGTTCCCAGTCTTACTCAAGGTCTCTTTTTTGTCACGCCAATAGTCACGACTCACGTGGGCTGTTTTATGTGAAGGAGGGTATAATTTTCCCAAATGCCAAAATAAACAACATGCATATCTCTTACATATTTTATTTGACCTGCATTGAAACATACTGACTATCACCGAGTGTGATATTTTAAAAAAATGTTGAAAATGCTGGGCTATGATAGTATTATCTTGTGGAAGTGAAGTACAGTAGCTCAGAGTTATCAGTTTTAAGGAGTTAAGATTAAATTCGTTGCAGCCCTGTTTTGTCATGATAAAAGTATATAAGAATGGAAAATTACTCTTGGGAACATGTGAGAGTCTTCCCAATGCCATAGAGAAAGGTAACAGTAGTGGCATTCAATTTACTCCATGTAAAAGTTGCATTAAAATAAAAACATGTTTGGAAAATTTTGTGTTGTTTCCCAAAACCCTTATGCCCCTCCCCCACCCTTTCTCATTGACAGTCACACCAGTAAATGTTTGTCCCCCGGCTGCTTTTTTCATTTCCCCACCTACTCGAAAAATTAGTGACAGCCCTGCGTTAGCCGCCATTATTCGAAAGAACAAGCAGATGTGGCCAAGAGTTTCCGTGCCAAAATGTAAACATCCGCGAATGTCACTGTGTTTTTTTCCTGTCACACAACACTTAATGAGGAAGAGAAAAATGTACCGTGGTGTCGTCAAGTTAAACCTTGTAGGGAGACAACATCAAGAGCTCAAATATCTGACTAGCGGTAAGTTTTCCCGGGTTTCTTTCCAGTAATTACCACTATTAACAAAGGGTCTTAGGTCTTACATCTTAGTTTTCGTAACACTTTGTCTCTTTTGGACACCTGAAAAATTCAGGTGGCTCTAAAGGGATCTGAACCCATGACCCTCTGCGGTGCCGGTACAGTGCTCTGCCAACTGAGAAATGACTGAAGCCACCCAGTTTAGAGCCACCTGAATTTTCCAGGTTTCTATCAGGAGACAATTGCTTAGATTGACCAGATAAGAGTGAAGATCACTTTTCTCTTTCCTCTTTAACCCGCACTTTAAATATTCATTCATTTCAGATACGATAAAGATACTTGGAGACTAAGGGGTAGATAGTGGGGTAAGGGTGTGTACTATAAGAGACAATTGCTTAAATTGTCATCATCGTCGCCATCGCCATCATCATCGTCATCGTCGTCATCATCTTCCTCTAAAGATCCTTTAATACGCTGATCATAATCGTCATCACCGTCATCTTCATCATCATCATACGGATGCCACACTACATTTATCAGCTTCTCTCCCATTTGTTCTGCGTGTCGAAAATACTTCCTTATAAAACACTCCGAATCACTTCTCGTAAATCCAACAATCTCAAACAGTGTGTCCGAGTAAGGTCTTACTTTATTTCCTGCTTCGAGACGAGAAGTAAGAACAATGTGACAACCAGGGAGCAGCTTTCTTTGAATAAGACTAAAATACACAGCCAATTTTTGAGGGTCTGCCTCATCTAACCCATCGAGCACTAACAGGACTTTAGAAGGGTTTTCTCGCACGAAACGGAAAAACGTTTCTTTCAACCCTGGGTCAATTTCTTCCGCCAGAATTTGATTGTCAATAGCTTCCCAGATGCTAAATTCAATTTCACGACATCTGAGGAGCAGGAGCACCTCTACTCTGGGGAAAGACTCGTCCCATTCGCGGTCTTGTTTAGTTGCCCAATGATATGCCAGCTTTTGACAGTAGGTCGTCTTTCCCATGCCGGGTTCACCCTCAATCAGGACAATCCGCGGATGTTGGCAATCTTCGTGTGATGTAAAAATACTTGTCATGTTGGTGATTTCTTTCGTCAGCGTTCCGCGTGTCTTTTCTTTTGCGACTATCTTAAGTCTGGTGAAAATGTTCTCTAGTTGGAAGCTGAACCCTTCACACCAAGGAACTGGGCAAACCACCCCTTCACACTTTTGGTAAATTTGTCTTATGGATTCTATGATATCACTTTGACATGAAGAACTAGCTGCAAAAACAAACAAACACCAAGAAAATAGGGTCAATTTAGAAGTTGATTGACTCAGAGTTACTAGCTTTTCCTTTTTTCAGGGGTGAGAGACGATTTCCAATTTCAAAGCGAAAATACATCCCTTCCTTCTGGTAGACTATTCTTGGCTTACCGATTTCCTACCTAATCCGTCTTCACATTAAGATTCATTATTCACACAAATAAAGTGTGCGAGTCAAGTTTCGTGAAGAAATTGCGAGAATGTACTGACGCAAATAGATTTGCTGAAAAGCTGGCGGGTCAGAAAATGACTATCACAAGATAAATTTGATCCTGTGAGTTAATTTAGAGGTGTCAGTGGTATGCAAGCCCTCTTGGCTGATTTTCCTACGTATTGCCGCTTTACAAGTCATTTCTGGTACACACACAAGCAGAGTTTCTAAATGAACCTGTTGTCCTATCCACGTTTGTTTTCATACAAAAATTCCCACGTAATGTTTTCTGCCGGCGTGCATAAGTGTTAGGCTTGCATATCACAGTGCTTAGAGGTAAGAACTAAAACAAGCACGAGTTAACATAAAACCAACACAATATTACAGGAATAATAATATATTCAAATTGAAATGCAGTGACAATTATAATGAAGTAACAAATCCACTTGAAAACCCCACGTTGGGCAGAGCAAAAAAGCTCATATGTAAAAATTGCTCAGTTTTGCGCAACACATTTTACTGCAATATTTTGGACATATTGATTTTTAAGATTTTGTATGATTTTTTTCACCTCGTCGATTTTCAACATGGTCAAATTGCCTCTATCGCACTTATTTAAGGTCATATATACCTTTCATTCGATGAGAAGCCAGGGAAGAAGATGGAGAGCTTTCGCTTGTAAATAGGACCTGACGTTGTTCATCTGTCAAAATCACATAACAAACCATACATGAGTGAAGGTTGGCATTCGCATAAAAGGCGCAGAAGATACGAACTCATTTGAATCGTTATCTCACTTCAGTTTTTGCCTTAATAGCAAAAGGTCACAGAAAAGATTAAGATGCTCACTCGAGCAGTGGTGGCGCAGTGGTGGCACAAGGATGGTACAGGGGTGGCGCAGGGGTGGCGCAGGGGTGGCGCAGGGATGGTACACGGCTGGTGCAGGGGTGAAAGGACTCGCCTCCCACCAATGTGGCCCAGGTTCGATTCTCGGTCCCGGCGTCATATGCGGGTTTAGTTTATTGTTGGTTATCTCCTTGCTCCGAGTGGTTTTTCTCCGGGTACTCCGGTTTTCTCCTCTCCAAAAAAACCAACACTGCCAAATTCCAGTTTGATCCGGAATGCACGGACACATGTTGAACGAGCTCCTGAGCGCTCTTAAGGTGTTCCGTGAGTAAACAAGTTACAATTGCAATTATTTACAAAAAAATAATACAAAGTGCTACTTAGGTCGGTAATTATATTTTTGATATTGGAAATGTTATATCTCATGGTTAGTGTGCTCGACTCCGGATCGAGTGGTCCGGGTTCGGGTCCTGGCTGGAGACGTTGTGTTGTGGCAAGACACTTTACTCTCAAGGTGCATTTATCTACCCAGGTGTACAAATGGGTACCGGCGAATTTATGCTCAGGGTAACCCTGCGATGGACTGGCTTCCACTCCAGGGGGGAGTAAAAATACTCCTAGTCGCTTCATACTACGGAAACCGGAGATAAGCGCCGGCCTGATGGGCCTTCTAGGCTCGTAGCAGACTTTACCTTACATCAACAATTGCCAGAAAATCTTAATTCAAAGAACTGTTCTGTCAGCTAAATTAAGAGTCAGATTAAAATTTGCTTCGGTTTACATGACTTTACCTGCGTGTTCCTTAGACTCTTCCTCTTCTTCTCGTGCTTTCTTTGGTGAAAGGCCATTATCAGTCAAAGAGATATCTGTAAATATTTGAAAGTAAAAATTTGCAACACCTGCAATCTTGGATAAAACTCTTGGGAAAAATTCTGGCGTGAAAATCCTTGGATATGCACTCTCAATTTTGTACCCACTCTACCCTATAACGATGTTGATAATGTGGTGAAAACTACCGTGCAACCCTTTGGCCGTTTCTTAACCAACATTGGATTAGGGGGAGGAGGGAAAGTACGCAGAAGTTAATCTTTTCTTACAAAGACAAACGAGGAAATGACCATTTTTCAGTGCTGTGTCACATTTCCCACCTACATGTAATTTTGTCCAAGATTGTTGGTGGGAGGTAGAATTCAGTTTCCTCCTTAAAAACAGAAGGTCACAGGAAAGATTCAGATGCCCACTTGAAATAATCCAAAGAGCTACTGGGGTCGATAATTATATTTTTTACATTGGAAAGGTTATCATAATTTAAATTCAGGGAATGCTCATGGTGGCTCCCATATCCATCAGTGGTTATCAGTGTCTTCAAGTGTACACAGCGTATAGGCAAATGACATCATAATGGTCAGATAAAGAAAGCGCTATCACGTTGATGTCTAGAAACTAATCCCCCGGGAAACGAACTGTCCTTTTTAGCAAAAACACAAGATAGCGGTGACGTTGTCTTATTTACCGGTTAGGATTTCGAATTGGATTTTCAGTTGGATTTGTGAGTTGGTCAGTGCAAAATGCTGACTGTAGACCGTGGGTAAAATGGAGACTAAGGTGATAACGTAGGAAAAGCCCAACCCCTTTGGAAGTGCTAACAGTTAAGCCCCAATATATTCTTTTATGGGTAATTAGGCCTAAAGTTAGAAAATCAAGATATGATACTAACTTCGACCGTATTTATTTTCCTATTCAGCGTTCTAAGGGTTCAGTATCAGTGAATTAGATTTTTAGTTGCCTTTTCCATCAAATTTTGAGTTAATGAAGCTGCCCTTCGCAGTTTTATGTCTACATGATCGTCAGGCGGCTAACCAACTTTTTACATAGATTTAGATGTAGATTTAGATGTAGATTGTAGATTTAGATGTGAATCGATTTTCATATAAAGGGATTGAAATACATTGTTAGTTCATACCATTAAGCGAGTTGATCATCTTTTTGAGAAGATCTTTGCACTGCTCAGACCAACTATATGTCGTTCCATAGGAGCCACGCAAAACCTTAGCTTCCTCAAGCCTTGTTTTTCTGTTTTTGTTCCAGATGTCCTTGATAGCTGCTGCCCACGCATTGGGATCCTCAGAATCAACGGCGAATGAAGAACCAAATGGTACATGTACATTGCCCAGGGCTTCTCCAAATCCCGAATTCTTGCTGACGATCACAGGAAGCCCAGCTGACAGAGCCTCCAGACCTGTCAAGCCAAAGCCTTCTGTTCTAGAAGGCATGAGCACAAGATCCACCTCACAGAATAATCGCTTCAAAGCTTCTCGGGTTTTGACATATCCTCTTACCTTAAGGCGACTTTTAGGAATTCCGCATTCAAGCAATCGATTAGCGATCTCCTGATGTTTTCCATCGGGTGCTCCGACAAACACAAGATGCGTGTCAGGTAATGCCGCAACAGACCTTGCTGCAATGTCAAACCCTTTTAACTCGAAGTCTTCGGCATCTCCGCGACCGAACACCAGGACACTGCATTGTTTTCTTTCCTCAGGAACTTGTTGGACAATGAGAAATTCATCAAAAATACCAGGAGTGAAGTCAAAAACATCTTGATCTTTTTTACAACAGCGGAGATATTTGCGAAAGGCCTCTGCTAGCTTGGGCCCGACTGCTACAACGAAATTAGACATCTCGCACAGTTCTACTTCAACATTGCGTTTTTCCTCGCCCTTTGAGATTGGATTTTCGTAACATTTGAACATTCCTAGTTCCTCGGGGTCAGTGTGTACTACTTGAAACCACACGCATTTGTGATGGTCACGAATAACTTGTGCTTGACGACCGAGTTTCACACCATGACCAACAATTACATCAATCTCCAAATGTGTTGGGGGAAAGCTAAGCCAATCCATTTCTTCAAACCCAGGCCGTGGTGTTGCCTCAAGAATCTTTATGCCATGGCTTAGAGCTACTTTCCTATCCTCCTCAGAACATTTCGGTAAAAAGTATGTGATTTCGACTTCTGAGAACTTGGCCAGCTGTATGGCCAACTCTCTGTTGATTGTAGAAAGTCCGCCTTTACTGGATCCCCACTCAGAAGCCAAAATGATGACTTGAACTTTGTTGGAGCCATGTTCGTGAGATTGCTGCCATGTGCCTGACGCCATAGTTAAGTGTTGTGGTAATTAAAGCTGTTGCCCTGGGTTGGACGAACCTTGAGCCAGAGCAATTCCGTGTCCTTAACACATACAAAAAAGGAACTTACCAGACACATTCATTATGCAAAATCAAAACAAT
>BLFO01003001.1:268056-285556 GCA_014634245.1 Montipora cactus | reverse complement strand
GTGGCCTCCCGTACGATTCTTTTAAATTTCTTTGAAAAACAGTGCACTCAAAATCACCCACAATACCTTTCAAGATTGTCGCGTGCACTTTTTCCGACAACGTTTCTCAAAATAGCTGTATACACCTTCTCTTCGATGAGAAGCCACAGAAGAAGTTGGGAAGCCTTCACTTGGAAATAGGAGCAGAGTTTGTTCCTTAGCAGAAACATCTGTAAAAGTCAAATACAGCAAACCATACATTACTTTACAGTAAGTTGGAATTCGCATAAATGATAAACTGCATACACAATACGAGCTTATTTGAAGCTTAATCTCATTATTTCTGGCTCAACAACTCTTACCAGCAGTATCCACAGTGTACATCAACACATTTCACGCGGTGGTCTCATGGTTAGTGTGCTCGACTCCGGATTGAGTGGTCCGGGTTCGGGTCCTGGCTGGGGACATTGTGTTGTGTTCGTGGGCAAAACACTTTACTCTCACGGTGCCTTTCCCTTCTCAGGTGTATAAATGGGTAAGGGCGAATTTATGCTCGGGGTAACCCTGCGATGGACTGGCTTCCTCTCCAGGGGGGAGTAAAAATACTCCTGATGCTACGGAAACCGGAGATAAGCGCCGGCCTAATGGGCCTTCTAGGCTCGTAGCAAACTTTACCTTACACCAACAATTGCCAGAAAATCTTAATTCAAAGAACTCTTCTGTCAGCTAAATTTAGAGTCAGAGTAAGATTTGCTTCGAATTACATGACTTTACCTGCGTGTTCCTTAGACTCTTCCTCTTCTTCTCGTGCTTTCTTTGGTGAAAGGCCATGATCTGTAAATATTTGAAAGCAGAAATTTGAAACACCCGCAATCTTGGATTAACTATTGGGAAAAATTCTGGCGTGAAAATCCTCCGATATGCACTCTCAATTTTGTCCCCACTCTACCCTATAACAATGTTGATAATGTGGTGAAAACTACCGTGCAATCCTTTGGCCGTTTCTTAGCCAACATTGGATTAGGGGGAGGAGGGAAAGTATGCAGAAGTTAATCTTTTCTTACACAGACAAACGAGGGAATGACCATTTTTCAGTGCTGTGCCACATTTCCCACCTACATGTAATTTTGTCCAAGATTGTTGGTGGGAGGTAGAATTCAGTTGTTTCCTTACAAACAGAAGGTCACAGGAAAGAATCACATGCTCACTTGAAATAATCCAAAGAGCTACTGGGGTCGATAATTATATTTTTTACATTGGAAAGGTTATCATAATTTAAATTCAGGGAATGCTCATGGTGGCCCCCATATCCATCAGTGGTTATCAGTGTCTTCAAGTGTACACAGCGTATAGGCAAATGACGTCATAAAGATCAAATAAAGAAAACGCTGTCACGTTGATGTCTAGAAACTAATCCCCCGGGAAACGAACTGTCCTTATTAGCAAAAACACAAGATAGCGGTGACGTTGTCTTATTTACCGGGTTAGGATTTCGAGTTGGATTTTCAGTTGGATTTTTGAGTTGGTCAGTGCAAAATGCTGACTGCAGACCGTGGGTAAAATGGAGACTAAGGTTATAACGTAGGAAAAGCCCAACCCCTTTGGAAGTGCTAACAATTAAGCCCCAATATATTCTTTTATGCGTAATTAGGCCTAAGGTTAACACTTGCGAACAATACGTGAATCGCTCACAGCTAAGGAAAAAACTGACTATCAAGAAAAGCAAGATATGATACTGACTTCGACTGTATTTATTTTCCCATTCAGCGCTCTAAGGGTTCAGTATCAGTGAATTAGATTTTTAGCTGCCTTTTCCATCAAATTTTGAGTTATGAAGCTGCCCTTCGCAGTTTTATGTCTACATGATCGTCAGGCGGCTAACCAACTTTCTACAATCCTGGTCACAAGTGTTGGGACAGTTCACGGCAGATGACTTCACAAGCAGCCTTTCTTAAGACCTAGATGGCCGCGTAGGCCCGTCTGCCGCCCCTTGCCCCTTTCAACGTTGATAAAAATCTTGAAAAAAGAACCTTGACAATAGCTTCAGAACACCCACGTTTCAAGACTTGTTCGCCTCCAAGAACAATATTCTCCAACTAAAGTGACTAAGATAGATATTCACGTCTTATTCCAATAATAACGATTTTTCAGCGATCACGTTCCGTTGCAACAACCTTTTTCCTTTTTAACCACATCCGATCTAGTCTTCAGAATAGCTTTATTTTCTATCAACATTGCTAGGGGGGAGGGGGGTCAATTATACTTGCTTCTATTCATCTTTTTGTAAAACGTCAAGGACGAAGTTGAAATCGTGGGTTTTAGAGCGTCAAAGGGGAGGTGTTCCAACAACTTATGGTCAGGATTGCAGATTTAGATGTGAATCGATTTTCATATAAAGGGATTGAAATACATTGTTAGTTCATACCATTAAGCGAGTTAATAATCTTTTTGAGAAGATCTTTGCACTGCTCAGACCAGCTATATGTCGTTCCATAGGAGTCACGCAAAACCTTAGCCTCACCAAGCCTTTTTTTTCGTTTTTTGTTCCAGATGTCCTTGATAGCTGCTGCCCACGCATTGGGATCCTCAGAGTCAATGACGAATGAAGAACCAAATGTTACATTGCCCAGGGCTTCTCCAAATCCCGAATTCTTGCTGACGATCACAGGAAGCCCAGCTGACAGAGCCTCCAGACCTGTCAAGCCAAAGCCTTCTGTTCTAGAAGGCATGAGCACAAGATCCACCACACAGAATAATCGCTTCAAAGCTTCTCGGGTTTTGACATATCCTCTTACCTTAAGGCGACTTTTAGGAATTCCGCATTCAAGCAATCGATTAGCGATCTCCTCATGTTTTCCATCCGGTGCTCCTACAAACACAAGATGCGTGTCAGGTAATGCCGCAACAGACCTTGCTGCAATGTCAAACCCTTTTAACTCGAAGTCTTCGGCATCTCCGCGACCGAACACCAGGACACTGGATTGTTTTCTTTCCTCAGGAACTTGTTGGACAATGAGAAATTCATCAAAAATACCAGGAGTGAAGTCAAAAACATCTTGATCTTTTTTACAACAGCGGATATATTTGCGAAAGGCCTCTGCCAGCTTGGGCCCGACTGCTACAACGAAATTAGACATCTGGCACAGTTCTACTTCAACATTGTGTTTTTCCTCGCCCTTTGAGATTGGATTTTCGTAACATTTGAACATTCCTAGTTCCTCTGGGTCAGTGTGTACTACTTGAAACCACACGCATTTGTGATGGTCACGAATAACTTGTGCTTGACGACCGAGTTTCACACCATGACCAACAATTACATCAATCTTCAAATGTGTTGGGGGAAAGCTAAGCCAATCCATTTCTTCAAACCCAGGCCGTGGTGTTGCCTCAAGAATGTCTATGCCATGGCCGAGAGCTACTTTCCTATCCTCCTCAGAACATTTCGGTAAAAAGTATGTGATTTCGACTTCTGAGAACTTGGCCAGCTGTATGGCCAACTCTCTGTTGATTGTAGAAAGTCCGCCTTTACTGGATCCCCACTCAGAAGCCAAAATGATGACTTGAACTTTGTTGGAGCCATGTTCGTGAGATTGCTGCCATGTGCCTGACGCCATAGTTAACTGTTGTGGTAATTAAAGCTGTTGCCCTGGGTTGGACGAACCTTGAGCCAGAGGAATTCCGTGTCCTTAACACATACAAAAAAGGAACTTACCAGACACATTCATTATGCAAAATCAAAACAATTATCAAATACTTGCGGCTAGCCATAGTCTGACTCGGCGTTTCATTCCGCCCAAGAGCCTCTTCAGAGACCTTCAGAGTTCTCTTGGCCGAGACGAAACGCATGGTCAGACTAGCCGCGAACATTTATTATGGTGGGCAAAAGTGCGCCTAGTTCTGGGAAATCGAGATTTTTTCTGGCATACCAGATATGTCATACTATATCACCGCACATAACTCTATATACGCGCAAGCTAGAAAGATGCCTCCTCGGGATCCCTGCGGGGGAAACCATATATCTCTGTAACTCTATACACGCGCAAGCGACAATGATGCCTCCTCGGGTCTAGGCAAAATCCCTGCGGGGGCAAAAACTCACCAATCAGCAACAATAAAGGAAACTAAAAAATGTGAAAGCAATGCTTTTGTTACAACAAGTAAATTGCCAGCGTTGAAGGGTTAATCATGATTTATCTTTCAGAGACCCTTAATTTCGGGTGTCTTGAAAACTAAGACCCCAAGACCCTCAGACCTCAAAAACCTTCAATTTGGTCAACACTAGGCCTAAAGTTGGCTTTTTGAGTCACCTCATGCGAAGTTCAAGTCCTTCGTCGCTACAACTTGTTTCAAAGTGAAAGCTGGGTGATCCGCCATATTTAAAACCAACTTTAGGCCGAGGGCCTAGGGCCAAATTGAGGGTTTCGAGTTACTTTTTTCGAGCCTGTGATAGGGGTGTTAGAGTCTTAGGGTCTTCGTTTTCGAGACATCCCTTAATTTCAGCATCTTGTATTGAAACGAATTTGTTTCTTTTTAGACTCAATTCCATGGATTGCGTAATTCACACTTACTGTAATTCCAAGTAGCGGCTTTAAGCTTGACGTGTTTCCACCGTGCCCTTCTGAGACAATGCACAATGTTTCAGTTTATCTTAGTGCAGTTATGGATCCTTCAACATAAGAAAATTGATTTATCATTAGTCACCAACCGTCTGAGAAAATTTTGCTTGTCATGATTCCTTTCATATGCAATTAGCACAACAAAAATCACAAGCAGAAATTGCTCTTTTTAAATTAATTTGCTTTATTTAAAAAAGTCGAGGGGTTAATTTAAATTAACGCAGTTTCCTAATTTCCTAGAGGCATTTGATCCAATATTAACACATCGAGCTGCTGTTTCAAATGATGAATAGGCCACTTTTAATTCATACAATCATAGATTGATGCATTAGAATTTATAGACATTCAGTGATAGTTCTATCACACATTTGGGCAGACGGTATGAATTATAATGAAATGGTACTGTATATGAAATGAATCATATATGAACTGTTATGAACGCATAGCTTCACTTGGTATGAATTATAGCAAAACATTCAGTGAGAGACATAAAGCAAGAACTCTGGCTATTATTCATATAAGGCAGCACAATATTACCGTAGATGACCACTTATCAAGGATTTGAAGTGTTAGATAGGTGCACAAGGGTTTTGAGTTTTTAATTAAACAAACTGTGGTGCTGAAGTGGTGGTAGAGTGAAAATTGTGTTTATAGCTGTCATATCTTTCTACATATTAAATAAAATAATGGTAATTTGCTCTTTATCAACTGATTTGATAATTTACGCTTATAAATTTTGTTCAGCAAAAGGTACTTCATTCTAAATATTATCATAGAAAATAAAAGATGCACATTGTGAATAAAATAGTTTTAATAATTATATGCAAAAGTTCTTTTCTATAACGATCAATGGGGACATAGTTTTCAGCGAGGGATTAAAAAAATTGTCCAAATTTGACCAAATTACAGAACCATTTGATTGAAATTCCACTTATTTATTGGCTTTGAAAGACAGGAAAAGTGGTCATATTTTGATCCATAACCGAGCAATGAAGGGGAATGGGTTCGATACTGATGGAAATTAATTAGCGATGTCAAACGGGTATCGAACCAATTCCCCTTCATTGCACACTTGTGGATCAAACTGTGATGTAAGTGACATTACAGTAAATATGAATTTTTGTTAGATACTTGAAGGAGAGGGATATGAATAGCGCAGATCATGATTGTATTCCCAAGACAAAAACAGCTTGTTGAGAGCTGTGTGGTTTGGTACAATATATGTATTCAGGGGTCACTACTTACAATAAAAAAGTTACATGTGTAGTTTACAAGTTGAACCCTTGTTTTTACATGTGCACACAATTAATGAGTTCAATAAACAGCATTACACCTGTAAAATAAACGTTTTACAGGAGTCCGGCTTGTATCTTTACAAACGTTGAACTTGTCACACTATAATTACAAGTGCAAACTACAAGTCATAAGTTACTTGTAAGTTAAGGGTTTGGTGCACAGTAAAAAAGAATAGACACAACTTGGAAGGAAACGAGGGGTAGGGAATGTACTGGCAAGGTGTGGATAATACCCACCTCTGGTATGGACCACTGGATGAGGGGCCTCGGCAACTAGCCGAGGGGGTGCCTCATGCCTGTATTGCAAGGTGTGCATAGTTGCTGGAATAATGTCCTGGGGCCAAGTTAACCCAGTCCAGCAAAGTAACAATATGCCCCCTCTCTAATGGGGCCTCAGCACAGGGCTGAAGAGGTGCTGCAGACAGCAATTCCCCATACATATTTTATTAAAGAGGTTACAATAAGCTCGTAAGGAAAAAATAAAACAAAACACAAAAGAACCATGTGTAGATGCCTGAAAAAGTCAGGCAGCATCGACAGGATTTGTACCCATGACCTCTGCCATGCCAGTGCAATTGTTCTCCCAACTGAGCTATGGTTAGCCACCCAGTTGGGAGTACGTCATCATGCAGGTCCTTTCATGGGAACAAATCAGCCCAACAAACTGACCTTCTCCCAACTGTGACTGGCATCAGAGCCCCATTGTTAGTAAGAGCATTGCACTAGCATCGCTGAGGTCATGGCAGGCCTTCTGATAGGGTGCGATGAAAAAAAGCAAATTATGTGAAATTTGCAGGGCACATTATGCGATTAGAAAGGCCATTATTATGCCATAAATAATGTAAATCATGCGATTTTTTTCTGAGCAATTTTACGCGTGTTTTATAAGTTTCAGGGTAAGAAAAACACTTTTTTGCTGCCCTATAGCCATTCTGAACACAAGGGAACAGTAATTATGCATCTTGATTGACATTAGTTGGATAAATAAATAAAAATGAGGTCTTCTGCACTATCAGTGCACCACATTAAAAGTTGAAAGGTAAATGAATGCATGATCAAAGCGTAAGAAGCTAGTCGTAGCACGCAGGAATATCAATAATTATTATTGATATTCCTGCATGCTATGACTAGCTTCTTACGCTTTGTTTTTATGTGCAGTATTATATTTCTGAACAGACTGGCTAATCTGAACAAAAGGGGTGTTTGTGTTACACCAATAGGCGACTCTCTAAGAATGAGACTCGTACCACTGGCCCCCGACATGCAAAATAAAGCCTTGAACTTCGAATGTTTACAAAATCGAAGGTGACAAAGGTTTTTTAGCTTTTTTCCAAGGTAAATCATCTTTAAAATGGCATATTTATGCAGGAATTCCTAAGAAACTTGTTTATTTATGTTTTATTTTATAAAATTTAATGTTGTGCATTCTTTTGTGAGTTATGCAATTTTTTGTGAATAATTGTGCGATTGGATGGGATTTGAGGTCGATTGTGCGAAATTGCACCATCGCGTAATATCAGAAGGCCTGTCATCTGTCATGGGTTTGAATCCAGCTGCAGCCACCTTTTTTGGGGGGGGTGTGTATAAGAGACATGATCATTGCTTGTAATCTCTCAATCTCATCGGCTGATTTGCCGTTGTTGATAAGAGTCTAGACAACGATGCTCGCATCAATTTAACATGCAATGTACATGTAGTTGGCAATGAGGAACGCTCATTTTAGGAAATAAACCCATCATATTGCGAGAAAGTTATCTAGACAACACTTGCTCTTTCTTTGTGTCATGATTTTGGTCACGCTCTGAAATAAACCCTTTCTTTGGCATTGAATGTTGTGGTAAAAAACAAATTGAAAGTGGTTCAGCATTGTCTGTACTCCTATCGACAACAGTATTCATCATCACAGTGGTCCAAATCTGTTGTGGATTCATGAGGCACACAACATTTTGACCACTGTGATGACGAATATTGTTGTCGATAAGAGTACAGACAACGCTGAACCACTTTCAATTTGTTAAATTGCTCAAATTGTCCAGGTAAGTGCGAGGATCACTTCTTAATAATAAGCTGCACTTGTATATACTACATGTATATACCCAAATACCTACTACTGTATATACCTACAATTATTTAAGCAATAGACCACAAGTTTCTATGGTTTATAGGCAATCTCGTACCCAGAGTCCTCGGGCTTCTTGGTCAGCGGGTGAGCGCCTGGGGGGAGACTCTGGGATAATCGACTTGAACTACATTTTTGATTGGCCGCTTGCATAACAATGGCAGTCTGACAAGAAGTCAGTAAGTAATTCAGAAGCCCCAGAATTTGGAGAGAGATTCAAAATTTAAAACTAGTTTCAGTGCTGTTTGATTTTTTCTGCCTCAGAAATATATAAATCACAAAAAATAATAAAACAACAAGGTTTGAATTATGTCTTACACCGCATGAGAATTTTCCCACGCTGCTAAAAGGTAATTACTGTTGCTGTTGCAAAAATACCATGGGAAAACATTACATCAGTCTCTTTGAGGAGAAATCCGTGGAATAAGGTCTTGTCAAAGCCATTCAGAATTACGGAAACATCAAATTGTCGTAGAAGAGGACATTTGTGTCATTTCCAGAAAATATTTGTCGATGGTGTTGCTTGCATGATGGCATTTCTGAACGATGGAATGTACGCTGAAACACTAAAAATACACTTACCGAAAGCGTCAGAGGTTTCATCTTCATTTTAAAAGTGGGATGGGGACGTGGGACTTGGGGACTCGAGGACGTGGGGACGCTGGGACGTGGGGATGCGGGGACTCAAGGACGTGGGGACGCAGGGACGTGGGTGCTCGGAGAGGTGGGACGCGAGGACGTCGGAACTCGGAGACGCGTGGGGGTTCGAGGACCTGATAAACAAATAACACCTGACTTTTGCGCTGAATTGGTAAAATACAATTTTTGACGGTCTACAAGTGTAAAATAATCTAATATGCTGGAGGGTTTGTCAGACCAGTAGCTGACGATTGCAAGTGTCCATGGTTCCTCCTTGCCTATTTTACCGTGAGAGCTCTGGGTACAGAATAGTTTTAACGCAGGGGGTCTTAAACGTCTTACTGAGTTTTCAAGTGAAGCTATGATCCTCGCAGTTATGAACGCAATTTTTGCAATTGCGTAAAGAAGTCTGAAAAATTCAGGACTTCAACGGGATTTGAACCTGTAACCTCGCGATACCGGTGCAATGCTCTAACCAATTGCGTTCATAACTGCGAGGATCATAGCTTTACTTGAAAACTCAGTTACCGACACATATCAGGAAAGTCCTCCGTGGCTGCCCACAATGTTTAAGACCCCCTGCGTTGAAACTATTCTGTACCCAGAGCTCTCACGGTAAAATAGGCAAGGAGGAACCATAGACCCTTTGCATATATGGTGCCTAAATTTGAATAATACTTTGTACATCCTTAGCCTCGTACTTATGTTTCTAGACAAAGGATTTTTCACATGAATGTCAGGCTTAGGATGTACCTTGCCATTTATGCAAAGGGTCTATGGACGCTGGAAATCATCAGCTACTGGTCTGACAAACTCTCCAGCATGTTAGATTAGTTTACACTTGACCGTCAAAAATTGTATTTTACCAATTCAGCGCAAAAGTCAGGTGTTACATTTGTATTTGTTTATCACATCCTCGAATCCCCATGCATATCTGAGTTCCGACATCCTCGCGTCCCACCTCTCCGAGTCCCCACGTCCCAACGTCCTTGAGTCCCCGCATCCCTGCGTCCCCACGTCCTCGAGTCCCCAAGTCCCAAATCCCACATCCCCGTCCCACTTTTAGTAACAGCCCATCCCATCGCACAATTCGCAAAAAATCGCATAATTCACAAAAGAACGCACAAAATTCATAAAATAAAACATAAATCAACAAGTTTCTTAGGAGTTCCTGCATAAATATGCCATTTTTAAGATGATGTACTTTAGAAGATGGCTAAAAAGCCTTTGTTACCTTCAATTTCGTAAATATTCGAAGTTCAAGGTGTTATTTTGCATGTGGGGGGCCCGGTACGAGTCTCATTCTTAAAGAGTCGCCAATTGGTGTAACACAAACACGCCCTTTGTTCAGATTAGCAAATCTGTTCAGAAATATAATACTGCACACAAAAACAAAGTGTAAGAAGCTAGTCGTGGCATACAGGAATATTAATAATTATTGATCATTCATTTGGCATGTTAGCTATGTCCTTTCAACTTTTAACGTGGTGCACCAATAGTGCAGAAGACCTCATTTATTTTACTTGTCCCTACTAATGTCAATCAAGATTCATAATTACTGTTCCCTTATGTTCAAAATGTCTTTAGGGCAGTAAAAACGTGTTTTTTTTAAACCCTGAAACCTTGAAAAATTAACAAGCTTAAAATTGCTCCGAAAAAAATCGCATAATTTACATTATTTTATTTATCGCATAATTGGCCTTTCTAATCGCATAATCTGCCCTGCAAATTTCGCACAATTTGTATTTTTTCATCGCACCCTACCAGACGGTCTGATTTCTACTGTTTACGGTTTTCTCTTTTCTGTTTCCATTTTCAAAAACTCAAGCATACGTAATAAGACCGGAACCCATGCTTTCTGGGAAAATGGAGTCGATTATCCCAGAGTCTCTCCAGGCGCTCACCCGCTGACCAAGAAGCCCGAGGACTCTGGGTACGAGATTGGTTTATAGGCTGATAAACCACGCGAGATGTTGATGGAACACGAGAAGAATTTGTAAATCATGAGCTGCAGGCAAGTGATTTACGAATTCTTCGAGTGTTCTTCCATCATTCCAAGTGGTTTATCATGCCTATAAACCATCGAAACCTGTGGTCTATTGCTTTAATTTATATAATAATTCAGAAGACATGCGATTTTTCCATGAGTTTACTGGCATAATAAAACATAGCTGATTGACCAATCAGAGCATGCACATTGATTTGGTTATTATTATAAATACTTATAACGCGAAACTTAATATGCATCACTGAGATAGTTTCTTTCAGTCTGTTAACAGTTAAGTTGGATGTCAAGATGACAAGCTGCAGTGAAATGTTTGTTTATCCTAATAACCTCAAATGAGAGTTTGTCACTCTCCAATATCTTAAACCTGAATTTGAAAGCAAAAAAAAAAAAAAAACTCAGGAACATATTAACAGGATTTTTTTAGGAATTTGAGATAATTTTGTTTTGCATACCAAAAAGGGTCAATGGAGCTAGAATTATTGTCAGAATTCAGTGATTCCTAACTACATGTAATGTAATTAGTAACTTACTCCGAGCTCTGATCAATTTCCTCCGTGCCTTTCCAGTTAAATTTACAACTCTGCCCTGAAGCATTCATACCTGCAATTTAAGTGAGGGATATAAACAAATATGATTCTCAAGCATTCTTACAGCTGTACATTGTACGCTTACAAGTTTGGTAAAATTTAGTTCACTTACATGTAACTAGACTGAGTGTAGTTAGTGTGTATAATTGCATTTACATGTACCATGCACATTCAATTGTGTCTTGTTGTGTGGAGAGTAGTACGTGTACATGTACATGTACATGTACTTGTATAGGAATCTTAGTTTCCCCTATTTATACCATCCTTAATTTTACAAGGCCTGCCATCCATTTTGGTTGGATAACTGTTATTGATTAAATTAATTATTAAATGTTTGTCTCCTTTATTTTTCTCTCAGAATACTGTCCTTATGACCTACATGATGGGAAAAAAAAAAGAAGAACTTATAGACCTTCCTACTCATCTCAGATGTTTAAGAGGGGTAACAAATGGTCTTTATTTTGCAAGCATTTGCAATTATGCGAGCACTGTGTTCTATTTCGTAAGCACAAGCAAGGACCGAATTAAAGTCTTCTGAGCAGCAAGCAGTACTCCAGAAAAATGGTGAGCAGCAAACACTTGGAGTTCTACTTGGAACTACTTGGTAAATTTTCCACTACACTGCTTTTTATTGAAGTGAGCCTACTTGTCTTACTGGCACCTCCACAGCTTCCACAATAATGTGCAATGCTTTTAATTCAACCAATCATTACTATCATAAGCCACGACCGATGCCAAATTACCTCACATATTTACATGTACGTCTGGACTACCTCTATAGCTAGTAGCTTCTGGCTGTTGACTCTCAGAGTGTCTCAAGTTGAGAAGCTTTAATGCAGATTTGAAGTCTTTGTGACATGAAAGGTATGTTTTTTTAAAAATTATTTTACATATTTTGGTTTTACAATGTCATAATAGACCTCTTTACAGTTGTTTTCTTAGTCACTTGGCCTTTAAATGAAAGTGAGGCTGGTGTTGACTTTGTTACAGTGTATGATACAGACCTCTCTCCTTTTCTTATGTTAATGTGTTGTTGTCATGCTAATTATTAAGAATTTACATAAGAAAAGTGAGGTTTCTAACAAAACAAGGTCAACTCCAGCCTCACTTCAATTTAAAGGCCAGGTAACTAAGCACACAACTGTAAAATGGCTTGTGAGGTCATTTTATTCATATTAGCTACATTTCAATGACCTGAAAATAAGTTTCCCATGCATGGTAGCTCAAAGTTAGTAAAACTAACTAAAGTAAATAGTTTCCTGTGGTTTAATAAGGGCTGAAAGGATTCAAAGCAATGTTAGCAGTAGCTTATTTTACTGAGGAGTTTCAAGGAGCTGACACGGGTCAAAACATCAAACCTGGAATGGAACCATTCTTCACTTTATAGACCTGACACTTTCTCTGCAGGTGCCCTTTGGCAAACGTTGGTATGTGTGTCCAGGGTTGGACACTTAATTTTGAGAGCACTCGCCATTCGGGTGAATGACCCTCAAAATGCACTCGCCCGGATCAGTTTTCAATTGCCCAAAATCTCTCCAACTAATTTAGTCATCCTTCATTTTACTACTTGATACCATTAAAATTTACTTCAACACTGAAAGGTTATTAAAGTTAATTGGAAGTCCGTTTTAGTTTCAACAAGCATTGATCAGAGTGCTGGGAAAGTACGGGAAAACAATTCACTTGCAACGTCGTCAAGCACATTGCAGACTGAGGATTATTACTTTGATGAAAAAGTTCTATTGAAAGACCTTAAATCCCAAGAAAATACAATGGAGGCACTTACTTTAAATTTTAAATTGATTTTTTTATTGATGAATCTTTGTGAGATCCCTGCAGTTTGCGAGTAAACATGTCTGTTCTTCTCAGGAGCGGTCTTAAGGCGCCACGTTTACCTGGTCACCAATGGCTCAACAGTGACCAGCAGTATCACTGACCAGGAAGCCATATTTCATATAATCTGTATTTATGACTCCCAATGTTGCCTTTTAGCACCAGTTTATTAGACAGTTCGGAATATAAAACTTTGTAAACTACAGTGTATAGAAATGCTAAGTTTATTTTTAGGGTTTTCCTTGGCAAGATAGAATGCAAAAAGCAGTGTTTATTTTGCAATTTAAATAATTTCTTGGCCACGAAAATAGTACTCGCCAAACGGGCGAGTGATCAATGATTTGCGCTCACCCAACACTTTAGAGACTCGCCTGGGTGTGCGGGCCGGTGCTAATGTCCAACCCTGTGCGTTGGTTTCAATAAAACTAAAACCATATTAGCTACTATGCATAGTAAAACATCAGTAGATATTTAGGCTTCGATAGAAATCTACCCTTTGGCTAGGCTTGTGAAATGAATTCCCAGTTTTTTGGGAATTCCCACCTTTTCCTTGTTCTTTGTTCTTTCCTTGTTCTTCGTCTTCTTCTTCTTCTTCTTCTTCGTCTTCTTCTTCTTCTTCTTCTTCTTCTCATTGTTGATATTGTTATAAATTGTTAGTCCACGATCCCACATCCTCAATCCTTCATCCCCGATCCTGATTTTCCAGTAAACCCCACCACATCCCAGACAATTTTTTTTAGGAAGATGGGCATATAGCCCATGGGCCACTTTCGAAAATACCATAATACTCTTTGCTTGTCCCCCCAAATTTTGCATAAGCATTGTTTCCAGTTTCTCTTGGGACTTACAATGGTCCCAAGAGAAACCTTGGCCACCAAAGCTTGGCCTTCCTGGCCTTGTTACTTCCAAGGCAGAGCTTTCACTGCAACCCTGGTCAAAAAAGCCAGGCCTTCTAGGCCTTAAGATTCAAGCCAGGCTTTTTTGAATTTCTAGGCCATAAAATGTTTCTAAAGTCTTCAAGATTACAGACATTGACTGCAATTTAGTGTAACATTGTCTGTAATTACTCAGTGACCAGTGACCTTAACCAAACTCTGTGGGCTCAGTTGAACTGTCTTTGAAGTAACAATCTTTAAATGGCCTTGATGATGTCTTGCAAAATAATATTATGATGATGTTACAGTTTAACGGCCAATTATCTTTAATGTAGCAACGTAAACATTATTTTATATCTCACACTTGAACATGAATAAAAAATTATTACATGTATATTGACTGTTCCTAAATTTGACACCTGAGACTAAACCTTTGCATGATTATTCTTAGATATACAGGGTCTCTGATAAAAGAGCTATGTAAATGATTTAAGTCCTTCTCATTCTATCATGCTAAAGTACAGCTGTAGTCACACTGTTCAGCCAAAATGCCTGGCCTTCCCGGCCTTCCAAGATTTTTAAGCCAGGCTTTTCTGGATTTCCAGGCCTAATTTTTGGGAAGTAAAAGCTAAAAGAGCAATGTGGACTTAAGATTTTATGGGAATCTTTAAGAATTCCACTCAATGATTCAACTTGAGGGTCACTTGAGCGAGTTGAAATTCGTGAAAATTTTGTGCAATAGTACTGAATGTGCCAGTGAGACAATAAGTTTTTAAGTGCCCTTTTAGGATTTGATTTCATCTGGTGCCTTGAAAAAATGAGCTTTAACTTCAACCTTCAATACATGTATATATAACAAGGTTTGGTCTTATTCAAAGCATGCCAATGTGAATGCGATATTTTTCGAGTTAATTCACTACTTGTAATATATGTACTTTGCTTAAACAATGTCCTTTAAAGGCCCCAAACTTTGAACATAAAATCACTCTGTACACGGAGAAATAAAAAAGAGATCTTTTATTCTGATGTATTCTATAGATAATGTGACAAATATCATCAACGGATTACCTTGTTTGATGCTCTCATAATCGGCCTTATTCCAAAAGGAACATGATGCATTACTCTTGGAAATTACACACTTCAAGTCAGTACTAATAATCCTTTCAATGAACTCCAGTATCTTTCAAATCTTGCCCATTTATAACGAATCCGTGGAAAGATTGTCATCCTCCGCCATCTTGAATAACACGTGAGAGACCGGACTGGAAACTAGTGAGCCCTTTTCGTTTTGGTCAGCAGTCAGTGGTAACCAGTCCAGCTCCTACAGATTTTGGGCGGTTTTATTCAAACCGTTCATGTACTGTATAGTCCATGTAGATCACACTTTTGTGCATGGTGACGATTTTTTGGTTAGTTTTACTCTTTAAATCCTGAACCAGGCAAAGAAATGCTTACAACAACTCAAGTAAAAAGGTAAGAGTTAACTTTAAGCGAATAAAATTTGATTTGATGCCTTATTGTCTTTAAAATGAGGATTGGTTTACCGGTATATAGAATTCACATTTTTCACACCTCTATTTGGTTTAAATGCTATAACCCTGTAAAAAAATTGATAAACCTTTAATGAAGAATAATGAAGTTTTAGAGCAAATGGTGAAGCAAATGGTTTGGAAAACAAGTGCTCATACTGCAAGTTGTATGTATACGATTGACAAATGATTCCTTCTCGTAAAAATGCTAAATGCTGTCACTTTAACTATTGTAATCAATGCAGAAAATGCCTGAGAATGGTATTATTGACGTCTGTAAGTAAAGAGATCCAAATTTATGAGTTTACTCTTCACACGCTTTAGTTGTAATAGAAATGATCAGTGCACGTGATTTAGCGGAATCAGTACAGGGTCATTCCACAGTATTCCGTCTGTTGTGGAGGGGAAATTTAGAGGCGAAGATCTTGTTATAGTTTAAATAAGAATTTGTCCTTTACTTCTCATAACCTATTGAGGCTTAAGATCATCTACAAAGCTTTACTTGCTGCTGTCCTGCTTTTCTCCAAAATGCATTTCTTAGATCATAGAGCTTAAAAACATGGCCGTTGCGGAGGGGAACAGAAAACTTGGTGTTTTCTTTGTTTTTAGTTTTATTAGCAGATTCTCTGAATTCTGAAATGTTATCTAGAGTCTAGTAGGCTGATGCTTTTTCCCAATTTATATTAATTGAAAAGATCACAAGAGGAAACTTAAATACATGTAGTTACGGTTTTCTCAATGAGGTAGGATTTGAAAACAGCATCTACTGTTGCAGAGGGGAAGTTGCAGAGGGGAAAATTTGTCCAATTTTCAGAAGATCATAAGCAAGACGTTTAAAGCGAGTGATAACATCCACACTTTAATGTTTATACAACAGTTTCACATTTGCTTTCAAATAACTGAAGTTTTTCAACATTTTGCACAATATTTGCACTGTGTCAGAAACAGTACTGTGATAAAAATTCAAAATCATGCATTAGTAATGCATACATGTAACCTTGTTAAGATTAATTGGCAGAAAAACACCTTAAGATAATATGTGATAAGAAAAACCTGACTGTGAGTTCATAAGTTCAATAATGACCACTGTTCCTTGAGTATTTTCAACATTAACAGAAAACAACCCTTCAAAAGAAAATCAGTGCCTCTGGATATAACGGAACACTTTTTTAACTTGCTCATGCTCCATAATCTTAGATGGACTGTTGCCAATCAAATGAATGGGTACATAGAAAACACAGCTGACATGAACATCAGCCACATCATCCTTTGTTGGCCAATTGAATATTTCACCTGCATCAGCACCAAGCCTTAAACCCTGTGCAGAAATTTGAACTGTGCAAACTGACCCTGAATTTGAATAACCCTGCCAAAGTAGTAACAGCTAACATAGTCTAATGCATAATAATCATCTACTTTCATATGCAGTTCATATGCAATAAACTTTGAGTGGAAAACTGCTGTTTTATATGAAAACATCATTGGTCAATTAGGTAGAGTTTCATTTAAGGCAACTGGACAGTTAAGTTTATAACTTTTTAGTCAGTGGATGAAATGGGTGACCATTTAAATGAACTGTGCTGAGGAATTTTATTATTTGGTGCCTTCTTTTTATAATATTTCAAGTGGCAATGTTTCAAATTTTTCACCTTGGCATTAGCTACAGGTATTTTCACCAGTTTTGTTGTACTGACTGTCATTTTAATTTAAACACGATTTACCTTATAGATTGCTGAAACACAACCTGGTTGCTGAACTTATGATAGAAAAATGATATCTCTTGTTAAATAAATGTAAACATCATAATTTTCAGTGAAATCATTATCAAAAGAGAATATGCCTCCACAGAATTCCCCTCTGCAACGAAATTTCCCCTCCACAACAAAATTTAATGAATCTCTCTTGGCTATAGTTTAAAATAAATTTTCTTTTCAAACATAGTACAACTAACCCTTGACCTAGAATTGGAAGATTTGAAAACATGAAGTTGACTTTGTCATCTACAAGCGCACCAACAAAA
>BLFO01003001.1:245556-263056 GCA_014634245.1 Montipora cactus | reverse complement strand
TTGAATGCAGCTACCATGTGAGTCTGCAATTATGCCCGTCTCTGCTTCCGCTGATGTGCAGTATACGAAGCTAGTAATAGAGGGATATAAGAGTCATGAAGAGTCAATACTATTATTGTAAGAGAGTACGCCTCTCGGTTTCACTCTTACGACTTTCATTTGGATATGAATTCTTAATGGTTTTATCAGCCAAATTGTCAGAGTCAATGAGACGATGACTCGGGGCATACTCGGGAAAGATTTCGATTCATTCCCGGAGCCATCCCGTGAAGACATTTAAAAACCATTCTCACTGTGTGAATTTGCTGCTGGTGTACATAATTTTTCTGCCAAGAAGCTCGAACATCTTCATCCTAACGAGGCTCCGTTTCCGCCACTCAGTCTCGTTTCTGGTCTTCGTTCCGACTCCCCGAGAGAGACTCGGGGTCTAATGACGACAACCTCGTTCCCGGGTTTCTCTTCTCTGCCTCCTTTGTCGCTGACGAGAAAGAAAATGGGAACGAGGTTGGAATGAAGACCGGGCCTCTCTCGGGAGTCGAGCCCGGGCTCCTTTCCCGAAATAGCGCCTGGTACTCGGGCCTACATAGACTGTCGCCAACAGTCAAGCTATCCTATTTTGGAGTCTTGGAGTTTTGTAACAATAATCCGCAGTCATCCCAATCTGTACTGCACCAACTGTATTCTAAAATTAATTAATTTAATTTAATTAATTAATTAATTTATATATTTATTTTTATGTGAATGTCTAGTTATGTATTTGTAACCATTTTATCTGGAATATATTTGTAAGCAATGCTCGCCTCCACTAGCTATTGCTAACTGCAAGCATTGCATAGCTTTGTGATATTTTATGCAAAATACATAATCAAAACTGAAAAAACTGAAAAACTGAAAACTCTGTATTAAAAAGGCAAAGTGAGCTCGAGGTAGAATTACAGCTGCAGCTTGTTATATTGCACTTTAGGTGGCTTGGGGAACCTGGTGTCTCACTCGCCTTATTGTAACTGCTTACTCCCCTCTCTTCTTTGTAACTGCTGTACTTTGGCATTATTACCTCCCCTTCAAGATATACCGCCTTGCAGCAGAAGTAAATTTGAAAAGCTTGGCTTTAGAGTGGTATTGCATAATCGTTTTGCCGCTTGTCTGTCTGGACTAGATACGTTAAGGTGGGTGGTGAATACAACATGCCCTAGGCAAAACACGATTGTTTTAATTTACCCATTATTTTTCAGCTTTCGTGTTCTCGTTGCTTTCGCTGTTGAAAAGTTTCGGGCGATCAAAACAACGGCGGGTGGTTTCCGTTTCAGCGCCGTCTTCGTAGCGGCTGGGAACTACGGACGACGACATTTACGAGAACATCATCTGAAAATATATCTTCGCATTATTCTGTTTATTACCTCAATTTAGAAATCACTGGTGATCCCTGCAATCTGATTGGCTCTCAGCAGTGCGATTTATTCCCAAATCGCACTATTTTTGGCTCTAAATCGCACCATTACCCCACCCAATGAAAAAGGGACACTAAAGCAAAATAACCAATCAGAGTTCAGGGCTTGTTCAAGGCAACCAATTAAATTACAGGAAAATTAAAGACAAAGAAAACCATTTTGTGGCGAATTTTCCAACTTTTGTTCCCAACTGGATCAATAAGACATTGGTACTGACTAAAATCTTGTATAAGTTAGCGATTAAAATAATTATTGTGTGATTTCGAATTCGCGCTGCGCGCTCGCTCGATTTTGAAATCACACGTATGATTTGAAACCAAATTGCACTCCACTCAGTTCAATTACCATTATTAATCTCGCGATTCTCACGTTTCAGTTAATGCGGACATCCCTCCACTCGACAGTAATATACTACCAGCTTTTCTTTCTGCTGAGGCAGGTGTCTTAACTGTGCAGCCCTACGAAGTTTGTAAGAAGCTGCTCGCCATCAAACCGTCAAAGGCTCACGGTCCAGACAACGTACCGTGTCGCATTGTTAATGAGTTTCCATATGAACTGGTTGAACCTATCACCACTATCTTCAATACATCACTCCGATCTGGTATTGTACCAGTAGTCTCAAAAGTCCATAAATTTATGGATTACCGAAGATGCACAAAGTACGTGAGCCATCATCTACTCCTCCTTTTCGCCCGATCGTCTCGTCAATTGGAACCTACAACTACAACTTGGCTAAATTCCTCTGCACACTCCTAGACTCCCACATACCTAGTGATTTTTGTGCCCGTGATACTTTCTCGTTTGTCAACGAAATTACTAACCTGCGCACTTCAAACAAGTTCATGGTTTCATTCGATGTGGAAAGTTTATTTACTAACATTCCTCTGCTAGAATCTATTGAGCTAGCAGTGGATTATATTTTGTCAGGGAACCCGAACATCAAGTTAAGCAAGGACAGCCTCAAAGAGTTGTTCCTTGTTCCTTGTTGCTACTGCCCAGACACATTTTTTATTCCGAGGGAAATATTACGATCAGATAGATGGCGTCGCCATGGGCTCCCCTTTGGCACCGGTACTTGCGAACCTTTTCATGGGCCATCATGAAAGAATCTGGCTACAACAATACGATGGTCCTGCAATTTATTTCTACCGTAGATATGTGGATGACACATTTTGCCTATTCAACAGCGAAACGGATGCTTTGGAATTTTTTCATTATATCAATGATAAACACCCTAACATTACATTCACCATGGAGACGGAGGTCAATCACAAACTACCGTTCTTAGATGTCCTCTTGGACAACAGCAATCCTCCATCTTTAGTCACATCTGTTTTTCGCAAGAGCACTTACACAGGCCTTCTCACCAATTTCCTTAGTTTCACACCTTTTCCCTACAAATTAGGGTTAATACGAACACTGGTGGACAGGACATTTAAAATTAACAACACCTGGACCGGTTTCCACAACAACATTAAGGAGCTTTCCAACATTCTCGGAAAGAATCAATTTCCATCCAGTCTAGTGAGCAGAACTGTTAAACAATACCTTAACAAATTCTTTGCCTCCCCCCTGCACACTTCCGCAATAACCAACTCTAACGAAATTCGCACGCACTATTACAAATTACCTTTCGTTGGCCCTTTCTCGACTCACGTTCAACGCAGAATCAAGAATTTAACACAACGCTATTGTAAAAACTTGGACATCAAGCTAGTGTTTGCCCCATACAAGATTAAGAACTTATTCAGTGCCAAAGATGCTATTTCCAAATTATCACGATCCCGTGTGGTTTATAAATTTTCTTGCGCAGGCTGTAGTGCCTGCTATGTCGGCGAAACAAACCGACATCTTGCTACACGTGTTCGTGAACATTTAACATCGGATAAGAACTCGCATATCTTTCAGCACATTAATGGGTCAGAAGCGTGCAGATCTTTATGCTCGGAGGAGTGTTTTTCAATCCTTGACACCGCCTCCACGCCTTTTCAACTATAAAATCAAGGAGGCCTTACACATAGGTTGGGAAAAACCCTCATTAAATAAGCAGGTTAATCATGTCAATTTAACACTTTCACTGTAATTTTCCTCGTCCATACCCATTGTCTTCTCATCATTGTATTTTCTATTCACGTTGTTATTTAATCAGTACTTATGCATGTTATTAGCTATCTTTTATATAACACCGACTAGCGGTTTCACTTGTATTCACAACTGACGATGGATGTCGATCATCCGAAACATGTTTTGCAAATTTAAAATTGTGTTTCTTTTTGAATATTATTATTATTATTATTATTATTATTATCATTATCATTATCATTATCATTTCAAGCCTCCTTCCTTCTAATACTCTTGTACTTCCGGTTGTTTTTTAATTAAAAACTTTTATTTTCACACAGAGTTTGTTTCATTTGTTAACCCCAACTTGAGGTAAGGGGATCGCCTTGCAATTACTTTTCCTCTTATTAACCATATGACTCTAAACTTCATTTATGATTTTCCCTCAACTCACCATCCACACACACACTATTCCCCATAACTACTTACTGATTAATGAGTGTTTTAATTAGTAGAGAGAAACCCCTTCTTGTAAGGCGGATTCTTCTAAAAACACCAATTAAGACAGCCACAAAGGTTACTAGGTTATCTGCTGCATCATGTATTCATATTAAACAACAAGTCATTATCACTGATTATTGTAAAGGATGGCTGAAAATGATTGATTGATATTGCTCAGTACAAAGACGCTCTTTTGCTTAATCTGGTAGATCCGTTTCTGACCGAGATTAGCCTGGACCTTAATTAATTAAACAGGGACGACGACGACGACGACGGCAACGAGAACGCCACATAACAATTGGTTTAATTAGCAAGAACAATAGTTCTGCACGCTCTGCAAAGTTAGGAAGCCATGTTTGTTTACCTTCCGCGTGGGAGAGCCGCGCGTCAGTCGCGCGAAATTTTAAGCTCTCGCCATCAGCCACTTTCTAGTAACCAGGTTGCGCGCGTTCAGGAAACTATAGGAAGACGACGACGACGGCAACGAGAATCCAAAAATAACAATAGGTTTAATTAGCAAGAACAATAGTTCTGCACGCCCTGCACGTGGATTTTACATTTTGATACATTTCTTTGCCGTTTTTGTCTCGACGAGGATGGCACAGGCGGTTAGTGCGCGGCCTTGGTGCAAGAGGTCCTGAGTTCGATTCCATGATCTCGCATCCTTGTTTCGACTTTTTTCCTTTCAGTGTAGCTTAAAGTAGCTTTAAATACCCGTAAAACGGAGCACTGATGGAGAGTGGGGAGTAAAATGAATGCACCGTCGACCTCAGTTTTGTCAGTTTAATTACTGTTACGAGTTATCGACGTTAAATATGGTTACTTTACTTTACTTTACTTTACTTTTGACAACGACGTGAAATGATCAAATTTGAGGTCATGTGGAGGAAGAGAGTACCTGACGACATTTCCAGCATTTTCATTGGATTGTCGGACACAGGATATCATATACCTGCTGTACTTAAATGGTCAAGGAACGCGTCAGCAATAAAGTGAACTGCATGAAAACATTTTTGCAGCTAATAATAATAAGAATAATTTAATATTTATATTGCGCAAAATACATAAAAGTGATCAAATGCGCATTACATTTGCAAAATCTAAAATATTGAAATAATGCTAATCAGGAAATGTATATACATAGAAGTTAAAATATATTAAAAACAGTTATTATTATCCTTATGCTACTTTAAAAAGATAGGTTTTAAGATGGCGCTTTAAAACATTAACGCATCAAAAAAGAATATCATTATCCATATGCTACTTTAAAAAGGTACGTTCTAAGGTGGCGCTTAAAAACATCAACGCTGGTGATGGCTCGAATTTCGTGGGGCAGCGACTTCCAGAGTTTTGGGGCGGCAAGCTAGAATGATCTGTCACCCAATGTAACTTTCCTGCTTATTGATGGAGCCGCGATCAAAATTCCTCTTGTTGAACGCAAGCTATACGCACCTGGCGATTTCAGGAGGACAAGGCCTTGGATGTGAAGAGGGGCTATGCCATGTATAGCCTTAAATGTACTAAACAGCAGTACCTTGAAATGGATACGCTGTCTTATCGGCAGCCAATGCAAATGTTGTGCAAGTGATAAAACGCTGCACTGCAGAGTTTGCTAATATGAGTTGACAATGAGCTCTGAGAGCCTAACATCTAGGCTCAACTGACAGTCGACCAAGAACATCACAAATAAGTTGACCGATGACATCTACGACCGGAGCTCTTATATAGTATCTACTGACGTTACACAAATCACTTGACTCTAAAGATGACTTCCGCTCAGTTTGTCGAAACGGCGGTCAGTGTCATCTCAAACAGTGTTTCTCAGGACTACACTCACCCGGACGATAGTACTTTTTAAGCAATAGAAAACGTTTTCCGTGTTTGCATAGCCTGATATAACACGAGAGGGGTTGGGAGAATTCTCCACAGTTATCGAGGCTTTGCATAACTGTCGAGAATTCTCCCAACCCCTCGAGTGTTTATATCAGGCTATGCAAACACAGGAAAAAGGTTTTCTATTGCTTTTATAAAATATTTCTCAAAGATAATTCAACAAATGAAGGAAAATGCTGTATTTTTGTTCACTTTTTGATTGAAACAGATTTCTTGGCACACGCTCATATTTCCTATCAAGCAATAAAAACGCGCGTCTGACAATACACAACCAATCAAAATTCGTGAGATGTCTCAGCCGCGTTTGCATACTCTCATCTTAACACAGCTATAGACCAATGAGATTGCGCGTACTATCCTAATTATTTTGTAAACTTAATTATGATATGACTCCTGGTTTCAAACCATTTACTGCAGCCCCTCGGATTCTGCAATCTAGTAATATCAAAAGTGAAAAGGGTGACGAGCACGAGGTAGATACCTTAAAGAACTGAAAAGCACTCAGTAGTCAACACTGTATTGTAGCCAGCTTAAATTATGTAAATTGTTTGTTTAGTACCACTCTCTTGTAGCTAGCAATCAACACTGTATTGTAAGTAGACTACGGTATGCAGAATGTCCGTTTAGTACCTTTAGGATTACAACATGAGTAATTAATGATGTTGTAAATAGGTGTTTCATTAATTTTAAAAAATGCGTTTGCTTTTATTTTCTGTTATGTTCTCATCGTTTTTTTTTTGTGCTCGGTCGGTACGCCATGACATCGGGCCAAATATTTTCCAGTCCGGCCCTCAGTTAATAAGTACCTAACTAAGATCACACGACTCAAACTGTCGACGAAATGACGGTTTTCAAAGACATGGACTACGACTGGCCCAGTCTGTAAATAATAACCTTAAAAAGTTTTTGTTGTTTACTTTAAAAGTATCTTTACTTACATATAAAGCAAACATATGCGTGTTTATATCAAATAGATATCTTTTGCCGCTCTAAATCCGCCATAGTTAGCCAAACGTGAAGCCATTTTACTCACGAAAGAGCACATAAACGTAAACTGCGTTTTAATAAGGAAATTATAAGAAAAAGAAAGGCCAATGATCGAACGATGTTGACTCAGACAAACCGGTGTCTTTTTCACCAACTCTTCCGTGACACAAATGGTTGCCAAATTAGTGATTTGACCTTGAGAAAACTTGTGTGGCTCCCTAAACTCAAGGCTTGCAAATGTGTGTTATGAGCAGGTGTCGAGGTTTATATTTTTCCATAAAGTGTAAAGCTGGGAAGACATTTTCGTCTACCAATCACTAAGCGTAGCCGAACAAAACCCTATCAAGAGCCAAATGTGTTAATGTTTCAAAGAACTTTGTATGGTTTATAAGCTTGCATCTCTATAGTTTGCGCAGGCTCTCTCTTTTCGGCCGACCCAGTCCCCATCTTTCTCGCTCGCCCTGCCAAGAGAGATTTTCGAGGTGGAAACATTGGGTAATCGTTAGGCGGGCATAAAGCATGTCTTTTCTAATGGGAACTAATGCTCCGCTTTGCGGGAAACGTTTAGGCTATCTAATCCACCGCCCTTCTCTGGAACAATTCCAGATTTTAAAGGGTTTCATAGTTGATGTTCTCAACAAACAAAAGCTGAAAAAAACGAGACAAAGAAAAGTTGAAACATTTCTTTGAATATTACATAGAAATTTTGCTTGTTTAGTTTTATTTTTTGAATAAAATGTCATCAAATGTTAAGTGATACGTCTTCAACAAAAAGAATGGGACAACAAAATTTATACTCATCTGGAAAATAACAATAATATGTATATTTTATCCCATGCATGTGGTTCGTTGAGAAAGAATCCAATGTGGCGCTCGAATGAACTTTCATTCCGCTGGTACGAATTTACCTTGAGGATGCTTCGCCTACATTGTACGACGAGAACGAGATGGAATAATCACGAGAGAGTTACACTTGAGCAAAGTCATATTTTGAGGTGACGTTTTCATCCACGTCGCCGTCGTAGATCTTAATGTCCCTAATATCATTGGTTAAAAGAGGATTAAATAATCTTGCTGCGCATGCGACACGCATTGTTGCTCGTGTTTCTGCGGTTCTCTGCACAACGAAGACGCGAAAACACCAAATTTGAGGTTTTGACGACAACTTGAGCAAATATAAAACCTTTCATTCTCCAGTTTTACTCCGAAACCGCTCCCAACCAATTTAGTATTTTGGATACTTCGCCCACATTGTACGACGTGAACAAGATCAGGGAATTTTCGCTGACGACTTACGATGGTGAAACGTTATATTTTAAGATGGCGTCGACGTCGGCGTCGTAGTTCTTATTATAAACTCCCTAATGAAGTGATGACGGCTGCAGCAACGACAACGCCAGAAAGCAAGAATATGATTGGTTAAAAAGAAGAAAATAATCGTGCTGCACGTGCGGTATGCATTTTGACAGGAGCCCATCAGTAGGAGCCTCCATCTCCCACTTTGCTTCTACGATGCAGTGTTTTTCTTGACCTATCTATTTTTAGAACCACTTTCGCGCCATTCGTTATCATGGTAAACGTCAATAATAATTCAGTAGCCAATCAGCGCCGAGGTCTCATTAATGCTGCAAACTCAGCAGAATCTTGGATCGCCCCTTCATGTGGACCACTTAGGAAACGCCTTTAATTAGCGCGGCAAATTCAAAAACGTCATTTCTAAAAATAGACGCTCCTTCTGATGGGCTTCTGATTTTGAACGTTTCTTTACAGTGCTCTGCAAAACAACGACTTGGAAAAAAACAAATTTAAGGTTTTGATAACTACGAGAGCATATATCAGTAAATCGTTCATTTCAATCTTTACTTCAAAATTGCTCATATCAACCAGTTATACGATACTTCACCATTATTGTACAACGGCATCAGAAGCTCATAAGCCCTCTCACTCATCTCACTCGGTGATCCCCAATTTTCATTGTAGGAAAGTGATTAGCAGGCTACAGTAAACTTGACTCTGCAAAGTTTCAAAAAAAGAAGTTGGAGCGGATTCAGAGCCACCTTAAAATTTCCAACTGAGAAGGTGGCTATGATTCTTTTAGACTCAGCAAATAGTTTTATCTTACACTGCTAATCACTTTCCTGCAATAAAAATTGGGGTCATCCGATCAATTACTTAAGATATGAGTGCGAAACTGGTGTGAGCCTCCTTTTTTGAAGCGACAAAATGTGACGGTTACCCGGCAGGAATGAAACTAGTGTTAAAGGCGCTCAAGTTTGGAGAAAAAAAGAAAAATGTATACTCACGTGCTGGCATTTTCCATAAACTGTTGCGTCGTTGATTTGCAGGGGACAGTAAAGAAACGTAGTAAACTGTAAAACCTTTTGACTCCCATGATCTAAAAGTTCATTCTCCTAATCCCTTCCACAGATTTTTTTCTTGGTCGGTCATGAGAATTTGGTGTTATGTCAGAAATTCATGTTTGCTTTTATTTTCTGTTGTGTTATCATTGTTTCTTGCATGAAGGCTGCCTTTGGGGCCAGACTGTCCACGGTGCCTGCAAGGAATCACCGTTGGTGTTTTTATTTAATTAAACGTCCCTTCATAGTTGCTCCCGCTACGCTGCAGTACTCTGGCTTCAGCCATCGAGGAGTTACATGAGAAAAGGGTCAGTTAACGTCATCTTTCAGTAGTTGAGAGATCCAGTGTAACCTATCACTGAGTTGAATGTAACACATGTGAGCACAATGGACCAATCAGAAAGCTGGGTTGCTGCAGGCCTCTCATACTCGTTTCCGCGTATGGTCTCTTTGGCCAAGTCAGACGTAAGAAAACCACGCACTTTGGCTTTTTCCAGCAGGGTGTAGTCTTTTGTCTTAAAAATCCGCACTCGAATATGCCGACCGAGATCTTAGCTCATTCTCTCGGATATGATTCACGATGGTCCATATACATTTCCATGAGAAAATTTCTAAGACTATTCGACTCAAACTGTCGTCGAAATGACAACTAAAAGTTGGCGAATTTCAGAGACATGGAATGCGGCTGGGTCTCTTCTGTGGACTGAAGTAAACCTCGAGATATTTTGTTGTTAACTTTAGTTCTTCATCTATACAGGAAAAAGACATATCCGTCTTTATATCAAACCCGATTTTCGAAATAAAATAAAATAAAATAAAATAAAATAAAATAAAAACTCTTAGAAAAAGAAAGGCCGATTGGGTCGAGTGACGTTAACTGACAGACAAACTCGTTTCTTTCAACAACTCGTCCGTGACTCAAATGGTTACCGTTCAAGTTCACTTGATTCATAAGGGAGAGGTTTCTAGGAGTAATGGTAAAATGTGTTATGCGCTGGTGTTGAGATTTATACTTTGCGATAAAGTGTATCACTTTTCTTGTGTTCCAGTTAAAATATTAGCGGTACAAATAAAACTAATCAAAGCGATGCTTACAGAAAAAAAAAACTGTACGACCCAGCTAATGAAATCTTTTTTTTTTTTGTTTCTTTCAGTCTGACAGTCTTTGTTTCAAGTCGCGTGCGTTCTCTTCCGATGAAGATGGTTGCTCAGACGCAGCCAACGGGAAGCATTGAAAACAGGTGAGAAAAAACAAGGTTCATTCGACAGATTATCAAGAAAGACCGTGTCTTTTCCCTAAAACCATGCAAAACAAGTGTGTCAAAAAAGTGCCGTGCAATGCAAATTGAAGCTATTAAGGTGGTTAAGTATACCCAGGACACAGACAAGCAATTAAACCAATCAGAATGCGACGCAGGTACGTGAGGCTGGCGCTATAAGTTAAAGCTTTTCGTTGGTCATCAAGCTGGCAAGACATTTTCGTCTACCAGTCACTGAGCGTAGCCGAAAAAAAACCCAGTCAAGGGCGAAATGTCAAGTAACCTTTGTGTCGTCTGGACTCGTAGTTTGGTTTGACGTCGTCTCTATCTCCTGCATACGCAATATTCGTCGAGCAAACAAAATACAAACCACAGAATGTGACGAAGAGGAACAAGCCAGATAATTTCTGTTGCTTTGTCCATTCTCCAGATTTATATCCACTTTGCAAGTCCTTTATACGCTGCCGATGGTCGTCACGATCGATCGAGTTGCCTTCGAATCTGGGGAAACATTGAATTCCCGAAACAATTTTTCTTAAATACGCAGAATTGAGTAAGTTGTTCTAGCAGGTAAAGTCTCCTTTAAATGCAAATTTTGTCTCCAACAGTACAAAAGTGACTTTGCGGGAAAAAAGCCACGCGCCGCCATATTTGTTTTGGTTTTTCGGGTTTTAAATCTCGCGCCTGCATCGTGCGTGTTACTCGAGCATGACGCACGAAGATGACTTACTTCCCGCTTGAGGAAACTGGTACCAGATATCTAAAGTCACTATATCTTGAAAAGGAAGACGTCTTAGGGCATGAAACTACTGTTGTTTTTTTTCCTGGTCAAAAGACCATGTAACGGATCAGCTTTCCAAGTAAACACGTGAGGGAGAGGTTTTTGAGGGGGAATTTTCGAAGCCACCATGCAAACGATTTTCATTTACCAAGGAATGCGATAAACGAAAAAGACAAGTGCACGTGGTCCTCGCACTTATCTGCACAATTAAACTAATTGTCTCTTTTATGTGTGTTACCAAAACTAAGACCCTCGAAAACTAAGACCTAAGACCTAAGACACAAGACTCCGGGGTCTTAGTTTTTGTAGACCCCGTCTTTGTTTTCGTACAACGAAAACTAAGCCCCTTTGTTAATAGTGGTAATTACGAGAAAGAAACCCGGGAAAACTTACCACTAGTCAGAGATTTGAGTGCTTGATGTTGTCTCCCTACAAGGCTTGACTTGACGACACCACGATACATCATTTCTCTTTGAGTGCTGTGTGACAGGAAAAAAACACAGTGACATTCGCCGATGTTTATATTTTGGCACGGAAACTCTATGAATATAATAAGCTCTAAAATCACTTGTGTCCTACATGTGAAACCCGTGCGAAACCCGTGTGAAACCCATCAGACATATCATCCTACGGCATTCGTTCACTATCGGGCGTGACTTCCGGCTAAATTGTGAATGCACGCCCAAAAGCTGTACAATGATACGCGCTGGACTTGCTTTGATACTGGAAATAGGATAACAAATACTTGCTGACAAACGTACCCCGTTGTATCAAATTTTTAGAGGATACAGCCAAAGGGTAAAGATACTGATTTTGCCGTCATTGGAAAGAAGTCATCTTATTATATTAGAGTTTCCGTGCCAAAATGTCACTGTTTTTTTTTTTACTCTCACTCAGCACTCAAAGAGACAAGAAAAATTGTATCGTGGTGTCGTCAAGTTAAACCTTGTAGGGAGACAACCTCAAGCTCTTAAATCTCTGAGTAGCGGTAAGTTTTCCTGGGCCTTTTTCCCGTAATTACCACTATTAACAAAGAGGCTTAGTTTTCGTACTACGAAAACTAAGGGCGCGTTTTTTGATAGGCCATTTCCAAATTCATGTCTGCCTCCTCTTGAAAGCGAGTCTAAGTGCGAAGTTTTTGTTATGAAAATTACGAACTAATGAACTAATTACCATCACAAAAACTTCACACTTAGACTCGCTTTCAAGACAAAGCAGACATGAATTCGGAAATGGCCTATTGAGAAGGGCTAGAATTTAAAATGCGCGCGTTTTTCTATTCCGCATTCCTATTCCGGAATGGACAGACCGCCATTCCATCCATTCTACTCCCAGGGGCAGAATGAACACAAGATGAGCGCTGCGGATTCAAATACGTCTCTAACGGAGAAAAAGTCAGGTTACACTTTTGGACACAACAAGACGATCTAGGATCGTAAGTCGGGCTGTGGCCACACGTGTGCTGCTAGGAATCATAAGCATTGAGTAGTACATGTAGTTCTAAAAAAAGATGTGTAATACATGGAAAGATGTGCATGTCTCAAAGAAACATCACGAAATTTGTAATCACACTGGCAAAAACAACATGCATTTCGTCATGAAAACATTGCTGACTTGATGTCCGATCTCACCCATAGATCACTTGCTTGTAAAGCGCATTTTAATATGCCAATAGAAAATGCGCTATATAAATTCATTACCATTACTACCACCAACTTCACCAATATCAAGACTCTTGGGTAAATCTGCACTTGTGAGCTCAGGTGACGATAGAATTTGTTTCCTTGGTCAGCTATGCAACATAACGTTTGGGATTTCCAATAACTACAAGACTTTGCTGTTGCATAACACATTGCATAAAGCCCTACAGCACAGTATTGTTTACAAGTGCAGTTGCATTGTTCTCTAACACTGTTCACTGCAGTTATTTCATATGTACTAATATGCAGCCCTCTGAGTTCAGAGTTATATAACTCCTGAGTTCAAAATTGTCACCAAGTGAGTGTATAGCCTGGAAATACTGTACTAAGTCCTGAATGGATGGTACTTCTAATAGTACACATGTACCTTGGCGGTGGCTTCTACCATATTCATCGTCTTGCATGAGAATCAAAAATCTTATAACTCCCATTATCAGTATGATAGATACTAACACCAAAACATCCTATCGTCAGAATAAATGAAGAATAATTTTGTGACAAGAGCAATTCAAATGCACTGTCTATAGGTATACTGTACTGATATCCCTCAATTATTGAATCACTGTTATGTAGATTACCTGTGTCACTTTCACTATAATTAAGCTGGTAATTGTTCTCAGACATAGCAATCAATATTATTCATCGGAGGCTCAGGATTTGTTTCTATGTCATTACATAGATTTATTTCAGCACAGCATCGTCTATGATCACTATGCATTCTTGTACAAACTCATTGGTCCACAGCATGTGTACAACACTTGATATTTCTTCAGATTTACGCGTTTTCGTGTTCCAGTGTATTTCCCAAAGCAAGTAAACGTACTGTTTGACGAAATTTTCGTCGAATGGAAGCTGGCTTTTTCCTCACTTTTTCAAACGAACGGAGACTGGCAATTATTCGCCTTCTTTTCATTTGACTACTCAGCCTGCAACTGATGTAACCATGAAGTTTTGACGGCAAAGGAGTGATCTTAAGAATATTTTTCCACACAAATACCCTCCATTTTCTGCTTTTCTGCGACAGACGTTTCAGCTTCTTCACAGGAATCCTACTTGGTTCGCGATCACGACATCTCGACACATGGCATTCACGTACAACACGGTTATGATTCCAATAAACAAATTTAGCATAACGAGATCTCAATTCCTCTCTATATTTTAATTTCACTACGCCATCATGTTGATGATGTACAAATGGCTGCATTGCCTCCCCAAATACATCACATTTTCCCAGGACATTCAACATTGATCGTGTTGGTAACGCAATCGTATACAACACGCGAACGTACATGATTACACAGAAAACTAATGCAGTACAAGGAGAAATTGATAGAACTGATAATCCACTTGATACATTGTACAAAATATATGAAATAATGATCATGACAGTCATGAAATTAAAGAAGTTACTTGCATCTTCGCTTCGGTAAGTGACGGCTTTCTTGTTGTTGTTGTTGTCCTCCGTGCCATTATGTTGATTATCAAATATCAGAAATATCAGCGTCAAAATTTCGGGTAAATTTCCTTAATGTACTTCTGTCATTGCTAGTCATAGTTTGCACATATTTTGTACTAAATGACTGCTCAACTGATCTCTTTAGAACTTGTAAGAGCTTGATAGCAACATTTGAGATATTTGCCAAGCAAGAGTTCGCGGAACAACGACTTTCGAAATGGACGCTCATTTTCGTGTTTTGATGTGGGTCTACCACGAACAGTCCGTATAAGTGGTTTGAGCGCATTGGACCTAACACCGTAACTCGCTTCTGCCATACCTGTAATCATTCATGTATGCCTACCATCGCAGAGAATCACTTCTAAGGTTATCGAAGAGAAATGAAAATGAAGCGAAATGAACATTGAGCCTTCACTACATATCTGCGGTATTGCCCATTGCACGTGACGGACATTTGCGAAGAAATACACTGGTAAACCTAGAGTCGGTCGCCCGACTAATGAAACATTGCTTCTAATTTCATTGTACCAAATACAATACAATAATTTATTTAACCACGTTATCGTCTAAGGGCACAAGTGCTCGTTCAAAATACGAACGTGCATTAAATCTACAATTATAATATCCAGTATAAATCTAAAAAAGAAAAAAAATTGTAGCTGAATTGATCTTAGCTTAACATTATCGGCCTACTTTCGACCATCTTGACTTTAACTGGAAGTTTATTCCACAGTTGAGCGCACTTGTAGGCAAAAATTAAGATTAAATATTAATACCATTTCCTCTTAAATTGTAAGACGTTTCTCTTATGCTAAAAACGTGTCTAATGTATTTCGACCCTGTATTCCCAATGCATTTAAATAAGAGGATCAGATATTGCTGCTTTTTCCAACGCTCTTAAGTGTCCAACTTGCATATGTTTACGAGTTCTTGGTAAGACAATGATTTCCCGGTGCCCTGTCAGTGTCCTTAATATATAATGATTGGCGTCTTCGATTTTATTGGTCTGGACGTTCCCCACCCCTGACAGGAGGGGACTACAATATTCTAGATGTGGTAAAATGAGAGATTTATATAATGCTAGCATAACGTCCATAGGTACAAAACGCCTAATTCTCCAAAGTGCGCCGGTCTTCGCATACGCCTTTTGTAGCTGACTGGAAATATCCTCTCTAAAGTTTAACATGCTATCAAGTTCCACGCCCAGGATTCTAATAGAGGGAAGTTTAGGAACGCCAGAACCATTCAAAGTAATGTCAAGACCGTGCTAGTCTTGCAAGGACCAATGGGAAGGGCTTCCGGCTTGGCATTGTTTATCAATAAATAGTTTGCATCGAACCACTCCGACAAGCTGCTGCATGAGACCCTGGTTCACAACAAAGTGCGGGGCAATGGGCGAGACATCTAATGCATACAGAGTCGCTTCATCACCGTATAGTCTCAAAGACACGTCCGGGACCGCGAAATTCCAGTCATTAATAAATATATTAAACAGCAGTGGCCCGAGGAGGTACCCCCGTGGAAGCCCCGCCCTCAACTCTGAATAACTTGAGCACGCACCGTGCAAACAAACCCTTATATAATTTCAGATACGATGAAGATACTTGGAGACTAAGGGGTAGATAGTAGGGTAAGGGAGTCTACTATAAAAAACATGTACTCGGTTGCCCAGGGCTAGAAAGTGGGGTAAGGGCTGAGTGTTTGACTCCCAGGAGTAATCAGCATGTAAATTCTCCTCATAATCTCAATAAAATCTCTGTCAAACAGGTATTGAGAAGGAAGAGAATTATCAGCTTAAGAGATTTGACTTAACACCAAATTGTCATGACTACTCAGCAAAGAAAGCTATAGTACCCGTTAGGAGAATAAACGTTTTGATCTTGGGAATAAAAGGGTTTACTTAACAAAGGAAATAAAAGAAGACAAGAAATCGTTTTCTTTTTCGTCCTTAAGAAATTCTCCTTGCCCTAACAACCTGACCGTGGAGATGAACGTTTAGGTTCCTTACGGAAAATGACGGTATGAGCCTTGAACTCGGGTTGAAAGATGTTTCTATGGTAATCCTCAGGTAAGAGCATATCAGGACCCTCTTAAACTCGCTGCTCCCGATAAGTAGTATAAACCGATCAAACTCTCTTGTTAAATTGATTTAATTCGTTAACAAAACACCACATTTACACAAAGCAAAGTAATCGAGAAATTTCCTTGATAAGACCTTTGAAAAATTGCATAAAAAGGATTCCCAAAAACGAGTATTTGCTTCGCCTTGAAAACGCAGGAATATATAGATATCGATTATACACAATGAAAACACCATTTAAGCGAACACCTTAATAAATTACTCTATAAGGATGTTGTCAGATTTGTCGAACCTGAATGTGAAAAGCTGCAGCAATCTTTGCAGCTTACTAGACCCAACAACATTAACGTGCATATTGATGCATCAATTAAAGCACTGAATAGGCCTTTTTCAATATATTAAAATGAAGCTTGAAAGAGAGGTTTAGAGGACAAAGACAAAGGGAAGTGGATGATATGTAAATATTCATATTCATTCCATAGTGTTTCGATCTTTTTTGTCCTCACTGCCTCTTTATCAAGCTGAATATTTGACATTTGGAGAATGGCCTATTGAAACTAGCATTTGCCTTAAATAGTTGCCACTAAAATTCATTTGTTACTAACACGTACATAAATTTATTTTACAAGAATCAGATTACTGAACCTGAATCTGAAAAGCCGCAGCACTCTTTGTATCTAAGAGACCTAACAAAATTAATCAATGTGTTGTTGTTGTCGCTTTAAATGCTGTAATTTGCATTATCTGATACAATTTTCTCCTTCATAATAGAGTCATGACTTCTCTGAAACGTCGAATTGCACGTTTTTTATCGTTCGTTTTTACCGTTTTGTGCTTATATCTCTTTTAATACGAACGTGTTGCTGATACATAAATGAAAGCACCAAACTGCAGGGGCACCCAACGAATCTGTTCCTCACATTATCTGTTTCCCTGAGGAATCCTGCTGGCTGGCAAAAATACAGGTGTTTCGATGA
>BLFO01003001.1:228618-236129 GCA_014634245.1 Montipora cactus | reverse complement strand
TCTTCTCAAGGTGGCTCAAACAAGCTTCAACAACTTCAAGAGAATGTCAAGAATTGACTTAACTTTACAAAGCTGGTTCAGGCAACGGCAACGTTATGGTATTATGTGAAACACTGATTTGTTTTTCTATAACAAATAATATACAATAGGTTAACATAGCAACTGGACAGCCGTATAAAAACTCTTTAAATAGTTTCAATTTAGCCTGCCAATTTAATTATCTTCACCAAGTGCGCTTCTGAGATATAAACATTTAACGACAAACGTAGGTAGTTTTGGACAGATCTTCTAACGATATGGTCACCTGTGATGTCACAATTTTGAACACAATTTGTTTTATGTGTATGGTACTATTAACATGGATTCTTGGTGATACAGTGTTATACAACTGATTCTATCATTCCAATCATGTACATTTTCTTCAAAGTTGTGAAACTGGTTTGAGCCTCCTGTACACGCAGACATTTACAAGTGCTTCTAAACAACTCACTAGTTAGCAAAACCAAAGGAAAGAAAAAAAGGGTTACGGTTAGGTCAAATCAATGCTTTTGTTGTAAATTGGCAGTGCATGTTGGTCAGGGTTATGTAACTTTCAGAAAGGCTTAATTTCCGCATCTTGTATTGAAACGGATTTATGTTTCTTTTTACCCACAATTACATGGATTGAGTACTTTATCACACTTACTGGAATTGCAAGTAGCGGCTTTAAGCTTGCCATGTTTCCAGACGTGCCCCCTTTGAGACAATTCACACTGTTTTCACTTTGGTTAGCACAGTTATGGATCCTTCAACATAGGAAAATTGATTCAATCAATCATTAGTCACCTCTCATCTGAGAAAATTTTACATGATTCCATTCAAATGCAGTTAGCACAACAAAAGCCACAAGTAGAAATAGCTCTTTTTAAATCAGTTTGCTTTATCGATGAAAAAAAAAAACCAATTGACCCAGTATTAACACATGCGGTCAGCGCCACCTTTAACTGTCCAGGTTTTGAAAACCACTACATGTACGTCTTAGCCAGCTATAATCATTTTAAGATCATTTGAAGACTTTCCGCTTTAGAACCAGCAAGAAGTCCTGAGTGCAATAATGGAGCCTCAAACATCAGACAACAGGAATGATATCCATGTATTAATCAAATGGTAATTGGCAGAACTTAAAAAACACAACAGCATCACTCTGCACAAAGTCAATCAGATATACATGTACATGTATTGGTTCACAATGAGCTGCTGTTTTGATGAACAAATAACCCACTTTTAATACAATCACAGACAGATGCAGTGGGATTTATAGATATATTCAGAGTGATACAGTACCGTAAAGACTCGCAGATAAGCCGCACTCGCAGATAAGCCGCACCCCGAGTTTAGCAACTCAAATTTTGGAAAAAAAAGTTTTTCATGAAAAAAACTCAAAAGAAATCCAAAGCCGAGACCATGAAGTTTTCTGCTGTCTTCATCCAAGGCAAACTCGCCAACAATGGATCGAAAAATACTTTAAAGTCTTACCTGTAATTTTAACTCTTTAGTAGAATAAACATCATGTCCACCACTTATGACATATGATTGATATTATTCTGGTATTTGTTCACAGGTATTTCTCCATTCAAGGCAGTTTTTCCTTAGAATTTTGCGTGTAAATTTGTTGTTTTCTTGCATGCACTGTGCGAAGCTGTGTAACCAGGCATAATATCAGACGATGGAAGACTGGACACCGAAATTCACAGCACCTTTCCCAAATGGTCTCGCAGATAAGCCGCACCTACGATTTTGATCGCAAATTTTTGAAAAAAAGGTGCGGCTTATCTGCGAGTCTGTACGGTATATTTATATCACAAATTTGGACAAACAGTGTACATGTACTACTGGCATGAAAGCAAACAGACAGAGACTCTGGCTATAACTCATAAAGGCAGCATGATATTAGAGGACCACTTATCTAGGGTTTGTGGTACACTGGTGAACAAGGTATGAATCAAATGGGTAATGAGCTTTTAAACAAATTGTGGTTCTTCATCAGTGGCAGAATCAAACTTGCGTTTATACATGTAGCCCTCTTTCCACAGCAAATAATTTGGCATAAATATTAATGGTAATCTGATCTTTATCAACTCGTTATTATAATAAAAGAAAATTTTGTTCTACAAAAGGTTAATTTCATTTTACAATTTATTTGCATAAAAAGTCTAAGATGTGCGTTAAAAATAGGTTGAGAGCCATGTAGTACAGTACACGGTCAGTATGTATTCAGGAAACAATAATGCTGCAACACCATCCCATGGAATGTTATGATAAAATAATCTGGCATGAATAAGTTAATTGATTGATGTTAGCCTGTTTACTGCCGTTCCTGCTTTTTTGCATCCATAGGACATGGCCTTGATAGAAGATGACATAATTATGATTAAACATTACATGACTGTACTTCTGCTCCAAAAAGCTCCTAAAGTAGCCCATGGCATTCTAACATAACAAGTAAATCAAGTTCTTTGGAAATAGAAATAGTAGTCAAACACAGTACATTGTACATGCATGTTAAACAGTCTGTTATTAGTTGGATGTCATTATGCCAAGCTGTGAAATGTTCAAGAGTAAATTATGGTAGTATCATTTTCATGGCATCTGACAGGATGCGGCGATGCGGATCCGCATAATTCACTGAAATCCGCATCTTCCGCATAATTCCGAAATTTTCCGCAAAAAACAGAAGAAATATCTGATATTAGTGATAACGCAGCTCCTTAATATCCTCAAAAACACAAAAGCCGAAGAAATTGACTGTTTTGAAACGCTTATTTTCCTGAACATTGAAGAAAACAAATCATTTCGTTCGCAAGATGAAAGTTCGTAAGAAAGATCGTAAGCAGTTTCCGCGCCTTTTTTCGCCAATGAGCCTGGACACTAGTTTTTGTTCCTACAATGCTTTTCATTGGACGAGAAACTGTTACACAGCAAATGACGTAACTGATAAGAAACTAAGGGCGCGTTCGATTGACCGTATTCCGGAATAGGATTACATGAAATACAAGAGATTCACATTAAAAATGTCGAACACCTGCTATAATGCTATTTTAAACATATCTTTATTATCCTTGTTGCTTCAAAACGCCAGACATACCGTTTTGAATTCATCACTTCACGTATTCTTATTCCGGAATACGGTGAATCAAACTCACTTTCAGTCAATGATCGAGGGAATGGATCGCGCTCCAAAGGTATTTCAATTTTGCTCCATTATCTCCAAATTGAAACAAAATTCATGATGAGAAACAAAATAATTTTTTATCGCTTTATTTATTTTACCAAAAGTTGCGGGAAAATCCCAACTGCTAACCCTTTTATTTCAACGGTGAAAGCTGGTCGCAAATTGATGACTCTTCCATGTAATTTAATCACAAAGGGCAAAAATTCAGTCACAAATGCGGTTGTATTGGTTGCAATTTCGATTACGGATTTACCGTAAGCATGTAAATACATTGGACGGGCCTAATTATTAGTTTTATAACTTGTTTAAGTTTCCGCATAATCCGGTGTAATTTCCGCATAATCAACGCATGTTTCCACATAATATGGCCAAAAATTTCCGCATAATCTTTAATTTTTTTCCGCATCCTATCAGAAGCCATGCATTTTTTATCCTAGCAAGCTCATGTGAATGTTTTTCATTTTCAAATATCTCATACCTGAATTTAAAAGAAAGAAATCAATTTAGAAAAAAAAAAAAAAGAAAGAGACAGGATTTTTTGCGTTCCAAAACGTTTTTGTTTGTACATGTACTAGAATTATTGTCAGAATTCAGTGATTTGCTTTTAAACAAAATAAATCATTCATTCATTCACTCAATCATAACTTACTAAAGTAACTTACTTTGAGCTCTGATCAGTCTCCTCTGTGTCTTTTAAGTTTATTTTATCAATCTGCCCATGGAGCATTTATATAATTATGTACACTGTATCTGCAAAATGAGGGATACAAACAAAAATGATTCTCTGAAAGCATCTATGCCCACAGGTTTGGTAAATTCCCTCATTGTAGTTAAGTGTTTCTTGCATTTACCACATTTTTGTCTTGTTGAGTGGAGGGTAGTACTTGTATGGGAAGTTTGTTTTCCCTACTACTACCTTTCACATTAGGCTGCCCATCCATTTTTTTTTTTGGTTGGAAAACTGTTACTGATTCAGAATTACATTAAATTTTAAAAGAATTAAGTTTTCCCTGATATTCCATCCCTTTCTTCAAACTGTCATTTTACTGCGCTTTCATCCTCCATGATGAAGATCTAAATGGACCTTCTTTACTAATCTCAGACATTTAAGCCATCCTTCATCAGACATGGCATCTGACAGGATGCGGCAATGCGGATCCGCATAATTCCCTAAACTCCGCATCTTCCGCATAATTATGATATTTTCCGCATAAAACTGAAGAAATTCCTGATTTATTAGTGATAAAGCAGCTGCTTACCATCCTCACAAACACAAAAGCCAAAGAGATTGACTACTTTGAAACTCTTATTTTCCTGAACATTGAAGAAAACACACCATTTCGTTCGCAAGATGAAAGTTCGTAAGCAGTTTCTACGCATTTTTCGGCAATGAGCCTGGACTCTAGATAAATCGTTTTCATAACATACCCTAGGGTCAACTTTTCAAAAAAGATGCAACAAGGTATGAAAACTTCGCCGCAAGTTATAGTAGCAAATTAAATTGATCATTTGTAAAAGTAGGGAGAATCGGAGAATCGTACAAAACAAAATAGGAGCCAGTGCAATATGTAAGTGTTAAAAACTGCTGAAAATGGTGAATGATCGAGGGCATGGGTCGTGATTCAACCCCATCACAATTTTACTCCATATCTCCAAATTGAAACAAAACTTATGACGAGAAATAAAATATTTTTTTATCGTTTTATTTATTTTAGCAAAAATTCCGGCAAAAAGGCCAATTACTAACCCTTTTATTTTAACGGTGAAAGCTGATCAGAGCTTCTGATGCAAAAAAAAATTAAAGATTATGCGGAAAGTTTTTGCCCTATTATGCGTATAAACATGCGTTGATTATGCGGAAATTACACTGGATTATGCGGAAATTGAAACAATTTATAGAACTAATAATTAGGCCCATCCAATGTATTTACATGCTTATGGTAAATCAGTACTCGAAATTGCGACCAATACAGTTGCATTTACGACTGATTTTTTCCCCTCTACGATACCACCAATTTGCGACCAGCTTTCACCGTTAAAATAAAAAGGTTAGTAATCGGCATTTTGCTGAAACTTTTGCTAAAATAAATAAAGCGATAATTTTTTTTTTCTCGTCATGAATTTTGTTTCAATTTGGAGATATGAAGCAAGTCCTGCTTAACAATGATTCAATGGGTGCTTACCATTTAGCCAAAAAATCCGGAAATTTCGGTTTGAGGTCAAATGGAAAGGCAATTTTCCGGAAAATCTTTTGGGAAATTGTGGACAACGTCCAGAGGTAGTCCTCTTTTTCTGTTCAGAACGGAATTCGCGAAATGCTCTTACCATTTGCAAGAATCCTGCCGTTTCCAGGCCATTTCTCACAAGATCGAGTAAAATATGCGGGATGGAATGCCGTGTAGTAAATGGTAAGCGCCATTCACATCTGGTTGGTCATTAAATTCGGAAAATCGCTTACCTTTATGCAACGATCATTCCATCCGGATTATTTGGCTAAATGGTAAGCACCCAATAATAATAATAATAATAGAATTAAATGACTAAATGAAAATACACAAGATTCCCTGCGACTCTGAGTTTCGTGCGTATGCACTCATCAGGCAGATTTAATGAAGAACAGACTTATTAGCTAGCTATATATACATATTTACGATGAGTAGAACAATGGGGTCCTGATTACAATGGGTGAGAAGGGCGCAACTGGGGGTGTGGTGTAAGACTGGCTGAGCTAAAACAAGCACAATACAATAGCTATTGTGTAGGATAAGCCTTAATTGTTCTTGAGATAAACTTGTTTTCATGTCGGCATTTGGATACAAGCTCGGATCGTTTGTTCAGTAGATTGTTGTTGCTGCGTTTAATTATATGAAGTTTTTCTGCTAAGCATAAATCACATCTTTTGCTCGAATTGTGATAAGGGCGGGCTCTTGCAATGATAGACCATGTAGTTGTGAAGCTGGTGTTGCTGTCTTTGAGTTGCCAGATGTATTTTGATAATTCAGTGCTATTAGATAGTTTCCTGTGGGTGAATGTTGACTTGCTGTGTTGAGTGTATCTTTGTTTAAAAGTTCCTTCAGTCAATCCGATGTAGTTCTTGGTAGTGGTTTGATTGGCTGTCATAGAAGTTATTTGTGCATTATAGATCAGGCTGGTGGTTAAGCATTTATTGTCGAGAGGGCAATTTTGTTGGGATCTGTAGTTACTATGTAACTGCATTATTATTATTATTATTATTATGTTACTGCATTATGTTACTATGTAACTGCAGATCCCAACAAAATTGCCCTCTTGACAATAAATGCTTAACCACCAGCCTGATCTATAATGCACAAATAACTTCTACGACAGCCAATCAAACCACTACCAATGGTCTATCATTGCAAGAGCCCGCCCCTATCACAATTCGAGCAAAAGATGTGATTTATGCTTAGCAGAAAAACTTCATATAATTAAACGCAGCAACAACAATCTACTGAACAAACGATCCGAGCTTGTATCCAAATGCCGACATGAAAACAAGTTTTATCTCAAGAACAATTAAGGCTTATCCTACACAATAGCTATTGTATTGCGCTTGTTTTAGCTCAGCCAGTCTTACACCACACCCCCAGTTTCGCCCTTCTCACCCATTGTAATCAGGACCCCATTGTTCTACTCATCGTAAATACAATGTATGTATATATAGCTAGCTAATAAGTCTGTTCTTCATTAAATCTGCCTGATGAGTGCATACGCACGAAACTCAGAGTCGCAGGGAATCTTGTGTATTTTCATTTAGTCATTTAATTCTATACACTGCTCTACACAAACGTGTATTGAGCTCTCTTTAGCAGTGTTTGCTACAGTTCCTTATGATTAATAATAATAATAATAATAATAATAATAATAATAATAATAATAATAGCATTGATTTCTATAGCGCAAATTCAACAATTCACTTTTCAAATGCGCTTAACAACAAGTATATTACAAAATATGTACAATTATAGTAAAATATATAAATGTATATAAAATATAAAATGGTAGTTGAACCAAAAAAATACTAGAGTAAGAACTAAATAAATATAAAAATAGTAAAATCTAATCTAAGCATTTAAAATCATTAAAAGCTTGTCTAAAAAGAAAAGTTTTGATATTGTTCTTGAATAAATTAAAATTATCAATGTTCCTTATAGTCAATGGTAATGTATTCCACAGTTTAGGTGCGGCAGCAAAGAACGCCCGATCACCAATTGTAGCCAACGTTTTAAAGTTGGGTCTGGAAAGTAGAAATCGATTGTTCGATCTGAAACCATACTTT
>BLFO01003001.1:199751-207251 GCA_014634245.1 Montipora cactus | reverse complement strand
TGTTAAAAGATTGATAAAGAGCAAGGTATCGGAAAGTATTATTCGAGTCTTGTAGCGAACCGATCCAGAGAGCTTTTGTTTCCCCGCAATTAACCTGCAGGGCCTCACTTGTTGAAACTCGACTTCCGAAGCTATTCGTGCGTATTTCGGCTGCTATTAAATCACTATGTCTTAAAAAGGAAGACATCTTAAGACATGAAACTCTGGGTGCATTTTTCCTGTTCTAAGGAACATGTAACGGATTAGCTATTCCAAGTAAGCACGTGAGGGAGAGGTTCTTGAGAGGGAATTTTCGAAGCCAGCATGTAAATGATTTCCATTTACCAAGGATGCGATAAACAAAAAAGACAAGTGGTCGTCGCACTCATCTGGACAATTTAAGCAACTGCCTCTTTTTGACACCTAAAAATTCAGGTGGCTCGAACGGGATGCGAACAAATAACCTCTACGATGCCGGTAGAGTGCTCAACCAATTAATGACTACAGCCACTCATTTGAACCCCACATGAATTTTTCAGCTGTCTATAACGAGACAATTGCTTAAATTGTCCAGATAAGTGTGAGGATCACTTCTCTCTTTCGTCTTCAACCCGCACTTCAAATATGCATTCATTTGAGATACGATAAAGATACTTGGAGACTAAGGGGTAGAGAGTGGGGTAAGGGTGTCTACTATAACAGAGAATTGCTTAAATTGCCCAGATAAGTGTGAAGATCACTTCTCTCTTTCGTCTTTAACCCGCACTTCAAATATTCATTAATTTCAGATGAGATAAAGATACTTGGAGACTAAGGGGTATCTAGTGGGGTAGGGGTGTCTACTATAAGAGACGATTACTTAAATTTTCCAGATAAGTGTGAAGACCACTTTTCTCTTTCGTCTTAACCCGCACTTCAAATATTCATTAATTTCAGATGCGATAAAGATACTTGGAGACTAAGGGGTAGATAGTGGGGTAAGGGTGTCTATGATAAGAGATATGTACTCGGGTGCCTAGGGGTAGATAGTGGGGTTCTGTCTTTGACTCCCAGGAGTAATCAACATGTAAATTCTCCGCATAATCTCAATAAAATCTCTGTCAAACAGGTATTGAGAAAGAAGATAATTCTCAGCTTAAGAAATGATTTAACACCAAATTCTCATGACTAATCAACAAACAAAGCTATAGTACTCGTTACGAGAATGAACGTTTCGATCTTGGGAATAAAAGGGTTAACAAAGGAAATAAGAGAAGACAAGAAAACGTTGTCTTTTTCGTCCTTAAGAAATTCTCCTTGCCCTAACAACCTGACCGTGGGGATGAACGTTTTGGTTTCTTACGGTAAATAACAGTATGAGCCTTGAACTCGGGTTGAAAGATATTTCTATGGTAATCCTCAGGTAAGAGCATATCAAGACCTTCTTAAACTCGCTGCTCCCGATAAGTAGAATTAACCGATCAAACTCTCTTGTTAAATTGATTTAATTCGTAAACAAAACACCATATTTACACAAAGCAAAGTAATCGAGAAATTTCCTTGATAAGACCTTTGAAAAATTGCATAAAAAGGATACCAAAAAAAAGATTATTAGTTTCGCCTTGAAAACGCAGGAATATATAGATATCGCTTATACACAATAAAACACCATTTAAGCGAACACCTTAATAAATTACTCTACAAGGATGTTGTCAGATTTGTTGAACCTCAATGTGAAAAGCTGCAGCAATCTTTGCAGCTTAATAGACCTAACAACATTAACGTGCATATTGATGCATCAATTAAAGCACTGAATAGGCCTTTTTGGATATATTAAAATTAAGCTTGAAAGAGAGGTTTAGAGGACAAAGACAAAGGAAAGTGAATGATATGTAAATATTCATATTCATTCCATAGTGTTTCGATCTTTTTTGTCCTCACTGCCTCATTATCAAGATGAATATTTGACATTTGGAGAATGTCCTATTGAAACTAGCATGTGCCTTAAATAGTTGCCACTAAAATTCATTTGTTATTAGCATGTAAATAAATTTATTTTACAAGAATCAGATTACTGAACCTGAATCTGAAAAGCCGCAGCACTCTTTGTATCTAAGAGACCTGACAAAATTAATCAATGTGTTGTTGTCCCTTTAAATGCTGTAATTTGCATTATCTGATATAATTTTTTCCGTGATAATGGAGTCATGACTACTCTGAAACGTCCAATTTCACCTTTTTTACCGTTTGTTTTTTACCGTTTTGTGCTTATATCTCTTTTAATACGAACGTGTTGCTGATACATATATGAAAGCACCAAACTGAAACTAACATTTGCCCAAATAATTTCTACTAAAATTCATTTGTTATCCTGCTCTCACATATTCAGGAGCACTGTGCTCGAAAGAAAAGTAGAATTTCACCAGAAAAGGTAATTCAAAAAACACTTGTTCAGAAGTGATTTAGATATTATCACAGTCAGTAACTTGTAATGGTAATGTAGCATTCACATTTAAATAATATGAAAATGCTTGGAACAAAACGTTTTATTCTGAATGGATCTGAATTGGGCACAACACTGAGTTAGCCGATTTGGCCTATTTTAAAAAAAGAGACAAAGAATGTGATGCAACGAAACTGGCGCTTTTAGAATTTGACCGGCTTGAGTTCTTTGTGAAATTGAAGTATATTCAAAAAGGAAAACTGACGGAAGTATAAAAAGTCATCGGATTGCGCGCCTGCTGTCTATCATCGATGCGGACATCTTGAGTACCACATCTTCCTTTCTATTTTATGTAAAATACCTTAAAGTTGAACTATGACCAAAAAATCAATTCTTCTTTTTCTTTGGATTTCAAAACTACGTTAACTTAACACTAAGTGATCCAAGTTTGCAGCTGTGATTTCAAGATTTTAACTGACATTTTCCTATTAAATGGTCTGCCATTACCAATTTTAAATTCTTGAGAGAGCTGGATCGAGGAGAAAATGACGTCAAAGACTCAAGTCACAGTGCGTGTGTACGCGGCTGACTTGATATGCAGCAGGGGAGTTTCGTGCTTTCAGACTTTTAAACTCGTGTTTTGCATATATAATAAACTGCATTCACGTGCTGAAACGTTTAACTAGTGAGTAAATAACGTCATCTAACCCTAAGATCCAACCCACTAATGTCCAATCGGTCAGGTTTGAACATAAGTAATGGCGGACCGCAAAATCCAAACATTTGGCCAGTCAAATGTTCCGCAAATACACTTTCAAAATCCGAAGACAAAAAAAGACTCGACTGTGATTTTTTATCAGAGTAACACTTTAACTGAAACATATCACAAGGGACAAACTGGGTGTATTTCCCTGTATGTAAGCCCTTAATTTCTCGTGACGCACTAGCAATAAAGTGACTTTTACCTTTCAACACTAAAAGACCACAACAACGGCAACGAGAACGCCATAAATTTGCATATTTAGTGAACAAAAACAATAGCTTTGCACGCCCTGCGTTTTACATTTTGATAGATTTTTTTTGCCGTTCTCGTCTTGACTACGACGTGAAATGATCAAATTTGAGGTCATGTGGAGAACGAGAGCACATGACGATGAATTTTTGAATTTTCTCACTGAACATCCACACCGTTCTCATAAACTTTATTCTTGGATTATGTATTCACACCTTCCAAGCCGAGGAGAGACATGGAGTAATCGCAAAATTATTACAATAACGAGAAATAATATTTTTAGACAACGTTCTCGTAGTCGCCGTCGTCATCGCCCTTGCTTATCGGAAACTGAAACTGAAGTTCCATGCGAGAGTCTAAACTAAGGCGACGAGCACCAATAGAGTTGTAAGACACATCCAAAGTAGTAAGAGAGGTGTTTCCTATAAGGGCCTGCGAAAGTGAAGTAGCACCCTCATCACCAATGACGTTGCTACTTAAATTCAAAGTAGTAAGGGAGGTGTTTACTGCGAGGGCCTGGGAAAGTGAAGTAGCACCCTCAGCACCAATGCAGTTCCAAGACAAATGCAAAGTAGTAAGGGAGGTGTTTACTGCGAGGGCCTGGGAAAGTGAAGTAGCACCCTCATCACCAATGGCGTTGCCAATCAATTTCAAAGTAGTAAGGGAGGTGTTTACTGCGAGGGCCTGGGAAAGTGAAGTAGCACCCGCATCACCAATGGAGTTGAGATACAAATTTAAAGTAGAAAGGGAGGTGTTTACTGCGAGAGCCTGGGAAAGTGAAGTAGCACCCTCAGCACCAATGGAGTTGTAAGACAAATCCAAAGTAGTAAGGGAGGTGTTTACTGCAAGGGCCTGGAAAAGTGAAGTAGCACCCACATCACCAATGGAGTTGCCACGCAATTTCAAAGTAGTAAGGGAGGTGTTTACTGCGAGAGCCTGGGAAAGTGAAATAGCACCCACATCACCAATGTAATTCATACACAAATCCAAAGTAGTAAGGGAGGTGTTTACTACGAGGGCCTGGGAAAGTGAAGTAGCACCCGCATTACGAATGAAGTTGTTAAACAAATACAAAGTAGTAAGGGAGGTGTTTACTACGAGGGCCTGGGAAAGTGAAGTAGCAGCCGCATTACCAATGGCGTTTTCAGACCAATTCAAAGTAGTAAGGGAGGTGTTTACTGCGAGGGCCTGGCAAAGTGAAGTAGCAATCTCAGCACGAATGAAGTTGCCATGCAAATTCAAAGTAGTAAGGGAGGTGTTTACTGGGAGGGCCAGGGAAAGTGAAGTAGCGACGTCAACACCAATGGAGTACCAAGACAAATCCAAAGTAGTAAGGGAGGTGTTTATTGCGAGAGCCTGAGGAAGTGATGTAGCACTCGCATCACCAATGGAGTTGCGTAACAAATCCAAAGTAGTAAGGGAGGTGTTTACTGCGAGGGCCAGGAAAAGTGAAGTAACACCCTCATCACCAATGAAGTTGCCTGATAAATCCAAAGTAGTAAGGGAGGTGTTTACTACGAGGGCATGGGAAAGCGAAGTAGCACCCTCAGTACCAATGGAGTTGACAGACAAATTCAAAGTAGTAAGGGAGATGTTTACTGCGAGGGCCTGGGAAAGGGAAGTAGCACCCTGAGCACGAATGGAGTTGTTAGACAAATTCAAAGTAGTAAGGGAGGCGTTTACTGCGAGGGACTGGGAAAGTGCAGAGGCACCCTCATTACCAATGAAGCTGGCAGTCAAATCCAAAGCAGTAAGGGAGGTGTTCACTCCGAGGATCTGGGAAAAGCTAGCCATCCGTGTTTGCGATAATTTAAATTGAATTTCCGATAAATCAAGACTCTTGCCAAAGGCATAAAGTAACTTAGTATGTAGGTTTTCCGAGCAAGTTTTGCATTCTTCTATGACGTCCAAAGCCACACCCAAACCCTGCAACGAGCTCAGAGCGAGAGATCTCCGGCCTGTCAAACTTGCAAATGAGGCAACACTAGTTACAATAGACACTGCCGTTTCCTCGGATTGCGATGCTATGATTCCACTCATGAACAAGAAAACTTGATTTAGTCGATAATAATATCTTTCATCGGTCAGAACTGACTTCTTGTCAATTGCTCCATCAAGGATGGAAAACGCAAGATGTAGACCAGAAAAGAATTCTTGAAAACTCTTGTGAAAAAAACTGTAACGGAAACAAGGAGTCCTCTTCCTACAATCAGCCTGGATCGAGAGAAAGCCAAATTTAATGAACAGACTTTCCTTGAAATTCCCTTCTACATCTTCGAAATGCAGCTCTCCCTTACAAAGACATTCTAGCGCCATTCTCCCTAAGGTCATCAGTTCCTTCTTGTAAACTATAAGAAGGTCTTTACCACTGCTTGGCAAGTGATTCTTAATTTCGTATCGTCTCAAAACGAAGAGAACGATCTCTACGTACAGCTGTGTTTTGTTGCATGGTAGAACGCCGCCAAAATCTTCGAAAAGGACACAGAGCAAAAGTGTATTTAAAGGGTTTTTTGTTAGTTCTTTTAAATTCCCTTCAATATGCTGATCATTCCTTGCAATAGGCTCATCATCATCATCATCGCCATCATCGCTATCATCATCACCATGGTCATCGTCATCATTGTCATCATAAACATCATCATCATCATCATATGGATGCCAAAGTACTTTTATCAGCTTCTTTGCCATTTTTTCATCGTCGCGAAAATACTTCGTTATAAAACACTTCGCATCACTGCTCGTAAATCCAACAATCTCTAATAGTGTGTCCGAGTAAGGCTTTACTTTATTCGCTGCTTGGTGACGAGAAGTAAGAACAATGTGACAACCAGGCAGCAGCTTTCTTTGAACAAGACTAAAATACACAGCCAATTTTTGAGGGTCTGCCTCATCTAAACCATCGAGCACTAACAGGACTTTAGAAGGGTTTTCTCGCACGAACCGGAAAAACGTTTCTTTCAAATCTGGGTCAACTTCTTCCGGCAGAATTTGATTGTCAATAGCTTCCCAGACGCTAGATTCAATTTCACGACATCTGAGGAGCAGGAGCACCTCTACTCTTGGGAAAGACTCGTCCCATTCGCGGTCTTCTTTAGTTGCCCAATCATATGCCAGCTTTTGACAGTAGGTCGTCTTTCCCATGCCGGGTTCGCCTTCGATCATCACAATCCGTGGATGTTTGCAATCTTTGTGTGTTGTAAAAATACTTGTCATGTTGGTGATTTCTTTCGTCAGCGTTCCGCGTGTCCTTTCTCTTGCGACTATCCTAAGTCTTGTGAAAATGTTCTCTAGTTGGAAGCTGAATTCCTCACACCAAGGAACTGGAATAACCACACCTTCACGCTTTTGGTAAATTTGTCTTATCCAGTCTATGATATGACTTTGACACGAAGAAATAGCTGCAAAACAAACAAATAAACACCAAAAAAATAGGGTTAATTTAGAAGTCGATTGACTCAGAGTTACTCGCTTTTTCTGGTTTCCTTTTTTCAGCACTAAGACGAGTTCCAATTTTAAAGCGAAACTCTATCCTTTGCTTCTGGTTAAAAAAAAATAATAATAATAATAAAATCCTTTGCTTCTTGTGGGCTATTCTTAGTTTACCGATTTCCTAGTTAATACGTCTTGAGATTAAGGGTGCGTTCGATTGACCGTATTCCGGAATAGGAATACATGGAATAGATGTTAGAAATCCTTCGGTTTTACGGATATTCACATTAAAATTGTCAAAAACCTGCTAAAATACTAATTTAAACATATCTTTGTTATCCTTGTAGCTTCTAAACACCAGACATATCGTTTTAAATCATCACTCCTCGAATTCTTATTCCGGAATAGGGTCAATCGAACGCACCCTAGGATTCATTATTCACACGAATACACTGACGAGAATACACTGTGAGAATACACTGACGCAAATTATTTACTGAAAAGCTAGCGAGTCAGAAAATGACTATCACAAGCTAAATTTGATCCTGTGAGTTTATTTAGAGGTTTCACTTGTTTGCGAAGCCCTCTTGGCTGATTTACCAATGTATCGCCGCTTTAAAAGTCATTTCTCGTACACAAACAAGCAGAGTTTCTAAAT
>BLFO01003001.1:169382-179745 GCA_014634245.1 Montipora cactus | reverse complement strand
GCGGGGCATTTGCCCACCTTGTCAGTCCCGGGGGTGGGGCTTTAGCTAATTTAGCGCGACCCGGGCGGCCATTAGCCAATTTCGGGGGCACCCCCGGGCTTTTGACACCCACGTTGGTTTATATCTCTAAAACATGTAGAATTTCCGTAGTCAAGATTAGCGCTTTGTGGAGGATTGGCTTATCCAGCAAGGACTGGAAAAAAATGTCGACGTTCTTAAAGGTATGTTTTCTGAATTTTAATATGTACTTTAATCTAAAAAGCAAATTTCAAAGCAAATAGCGAGAGCGTTTATGAAGTGTCGCGTTTCGCAACAGGACGCATTTTATTCATTCTATATGGTATTATATTACAAAAAGGCCGGTTTTTGGAAATATTATAAAAAGGTTTGCAAATTTGAAATCAAGGACTATCATGTATAATTAAACATGGGGGGTGAAGGGGGGACAGGGCGCAGTTGGAATTGACTGATGCATAAAGTGAAAGCTAGGCCTAATCACTGAAACATGTAAACGAGTGCTATATTCTTCACATGATCTCGTAAAAAGGGTAGTTAACCGACGGCGGGTCTAATTTGCAGGCCGCAGGTCGCGGGTTGCAGGTCATTGTTTCACCAATACAGAAAGTATCCTAAACATTCATAAAAGCTAACCTAATTAGGCCTAAGGTTAGCTTTTATGAATGTTTAGGATACTTTCTGTATTGGTGAAACAATGACCTGCAACCCGCGACCTGCGACCTGCAAATTAGACCCGCCGGTTAACCGAACCGGAACATGAAAGCTAAAATTTTAAAAGAGTGCCTAGGCCTAATCACTGAAACAAGCGCTTAGGCTTAATCTGTAAACGAGTGCTATATTGTTCACACGATCTCGTTACGGCTTCGATGTGGCATGGCGTTCTGCGGTTAAGCCCTAGGGAAGTCCTTTACTAGATCTTGCCATCCTTTGTCATGTTCATTAAAGAAGATGGTCACTCCAAAATGGTACTTTTTCCCCGTCTCAAAGTATAGTAGGAATGAAGTTAGTGTTATTTTAGCAGCCTGTGGCAAGCTCATGACGTCACTGAGTCCAACCTGAAGTTTAGCGGGAAGCTTGAACACAGAAAACTGCTAAGGTTCCTCTCCGTATTTCAGTCATACCTTTTTGTTCACCAACAAAAATTGCTGAGTTAGGTCAGACAGAGACAACAAAGGAGGCATTTCTTTTAATTGTCTCCCGGTAAAGAGAAACAACTTAGCGAAGCCACATGCTAATCAAGTTTGGCCGAGACAAGAAGTTCTCGCCAAAGGAGGAACATTTGTTTGTTTAGCATCACTTCACCGACTGTTTCCTTGACGCACGAAATACTGTTCATGTTGTTCACATTTCCGAGAGAAACATGGCTTACCCCAAAGGATCTTAGCAGAAATTTTTTCTTTCTAATAAAGAGGAGCAAGAACAAGATTGTTTTTTCGTTTATGTAATGTTTTTTTATTAACATGCTCAATGTACAATCTGACCCAATTCGCGTGGAAGTTTTTAATTGACCATTTTTTTGCATGCTTGTGTTGTCTTTTGTTGTTTTTAACACCCCTTTCCATGTAGTTGTACACTTTTAGTTACATTTCTTCACAATATGAACTTCATAATTACTGAAGCACGCGTACGGTGGAAAACTCGTTCTAAATCAGTACGTTTTCAAGACCTTTATTTATTTTTTTTACCTGATAAGGTCTTTCAAAATGAAAAAGGATGGCGTTTCCCTTTCGAAAATATCTCACTTTGGCCGAACTCGGACATTTATGCAAATTAAAACGCCATCAGCCTCGAGAAATTGTTTTCATATGACAGAGACCACACAGTATGGATTGCTTTCTCCCCTGTTAATTGTATATCCACCAAGAGATTATAATTTCTTGATATCCACCCAATATATACCGGTACTGCCTGGAGGCTGCGTAGATGTAGTTGCTAAAAATAAATACAATTTAGACTGAAGTTAAGATGCTTCTTACAAAGCAACTATCCGTATTATAGACCAACAGTAAACTGTTATGTTTGTTGAAAACGTACTACTTAACTGCTAATGTCTTTTTCACTTCCCCAGGGAGTTAAAAATACCAAGGTTCAACTGCAGTAGCCATTTAACAAGGGTTGCTTATTCTTAAGTCCTTATTCTTAATGCCGCCGCGCATGCTTTAAACAACCTTTACTGAAAAATTAACTGATCTGGGCTTTTTCTCAAAGATTTATGCTTTATGTTATCGGTTAGTTTTCCTGATCCAAACTCTAACACTACCTCGATAAACAGTTCAATAAGCTGTCATGGGGAGTTTTCACCTCTCTTTTCTCCGATAATGAGGCTTGGAATAGTTTCATTTGATAGCTAGCGTAAAGTCAAAAGAAATTTGAGGTTGCTTAAACACTTAAAGAAAATCGAGAAATTTTCGCCAGGGTTGTTCGTTAGATTCACGCCTGAATTGTCGTGTCACCAATTTTTTCAAATGTTTCATCTCGGAAAGTGGGCTGAAAGTCGCCATATGAAGAGAAACTCGGTAACCGAGCCAGCCCGGTCAGCGGGGATCATGTTAAGAGCCCGTAAATTACGCCATCTCACCCGGTGATAATCTGCAATTATGCTCTCCCTCTATATTCTCTACTTCCTCCGATTTACACCCTGACGCTGTGAAAGGACAGTTTGCCGTTTTTATACCAGACGCAATATCCTCCCAGACGAATTATGCGTCTCTCGGGTTATTCGACTGACGCAAAGACGGGACAAATTACAGAAGACGAATAACCCTTCTGGGACGAACTCGGGCAAACATTTCTTTTGTGCAACAGTAAGACGAGCACGAGACGCATTATCCGTCTGTTCGATTGATTTTCCGCACCCTGCTAGCAGAGCCTTTCTTTTGCTTGCTCGATTTTGGCGTTCTCAAGAAAGGCTCTGCTTGAATCGAGTAAGATCTTTATTGAATATGCGCCGCATGTTGCCAGGATACAGTCTCGAACCCAAGCCTAATATGCCAGATCTCGCCGCCATCTTGGTTTTTCATGGTACAGCGGGCTCAATTATAACCATCGGTTTTGTCTCTAAACGGACGCTCGCACTGGAAAAACCGGTTTGACGAGAGAAAACAAGATTGACTAGTCCAGAAGTTCGGGCTGCGGCGGCTTCAAAGAGTTGACACGATTCGGGCAGAGCCTACTTTTCGCCTCCTCAGTAAAGAAAAAGACGAAAGGAGGCTCTGCTCGCAGGGTGGATTTTCCGTTGTGAGTCATTCAAACGCACAACGAAAGATCATTCGTCTAGACGGATATTGATCCCTCTTCCCGTCTTCATACAAGAGACGCATAATCAAACGAACAGCAAATGTTTGCCCAAGTAAGGCGTCTCTTGTATAAAAACCGCCAACGGCGGGATATACTTGTATGTTAATGATTGTAAAAGAAAAAGGAAATTCTCACTTCTATTCAGACACAATTTCCAGCCGCATTTAGTGCCCACGTTCGTTCACAAAAACAGGATCACAAAACGGCTGAATGCTGAGGCAAAATAAACCCGGATTTGTTATAATGGATCTCAAACTGCATGGATTTTTCACTTCAGTGCACCATCTTAACCGACAGCAACCGGCTGCGTTTTAACACTTGGAATGCAAATATTGCTGATGACTTAAATTTTGTGTCGTGATATACTCATACAGACGGCGGTTGTGAACATACTGTATCGCATATTTACCGATAGTTAACTTGACATTTGGAATGCTACTGCATTCATTTTCAGAAGTAAACGTCAAACAGATTTTGAAGCTTTAAAAATTTTAATCTACTGGAAGACTGGAAGATAAAGTAAGAATTAACTCTAATTGGTCCGCAGAGTTAAAATAAATGCTCAAAGGCGCTCGTCAAGACTTGCAAGAACAAGTACAGTTTTAAAGAGACGGTGTGAGGACTACGCCCTCATTGGAGCGAGAGTGTTTTGTTGGAAAATACTACGATAATTTGATTATTTTAATTGATTCCTTGATTGACATTTGATTTCCTTGAATGAGATAATTGTATAGATTTGAAGTGCAGGTTATAGATGACATAGATGGAAAATAGACTGAAGACTCAAGTGATCCTCGCACTTTAACTGGACAATTTAAGCAATTATCTCTTTACAGACACACTAAAAATTCAGGTGGCTTCGACGGGATTCGAACCCATAAACCTCTGCGATGCAGGTGCAATGCTCTACAGCCACTCAGTTGGGAACAGGTCAATTTGCTGGGCTCATTTGTTCCCGTGAAAGGACCTGATGTATGTATGTAATAAACACCTATAAAAGCCCATCTAGACGGTTTATCTGCGGTGGAGGTGAAATACTTTCACAAGAAGGCACTACGCAGGGGGATCCCCTGATAATCTCATGGTATTCAGTCAATACATCTATAATGATTCAGAATCTGTGGGCGCACTGCCCGATGGTTAAACAGGTGTGGCTTGCAGACGGCTCTGCTGGAGGAGGGAGAATCGCGCAGTTGTACGACTGGTACAAGCAAATGAGTAAAGAGGGAGAAAAGTTTGGATATCTCGTGAACAGGTCAAAGAGCTGGCTGATTGCTAAGTCTGAGGCACTTGCAGATGAAGCAAAGAGGGTGTTTGGAGATGAAGTCAATATAACAACTGAAGGTCAGCGCTGTCTAAGAGCAGTCATTGCGTCGCAAGAATACAAAGATCAGTATTGTGAGGAGAAAGCTAGATCGCGTATGGAAAGAGGAAATCGAACGGCTCTCCCAGCGTCCCGGCCTCACACAGCGTACATTGCCTTCACAAAAGTTCACCTACTTCATGCGCACTATAGAATCGTTTGAGGATTATGTCGATCCAATCCAGGAGGTGATTGACGAACTACTTCTTCCAACTTTGTTCGGTCAATCAGAGCCTCTCCCTAAGGAGGTGCCAGATTTGAGAGCTGAGGCGCCACAACAGTTGGCTGCCTCGAAGTCAATAACTACTGCGCACGTAGATTCTATCACATCGCAGAGTACATTTATGGCGTCAGGCGAAAGATCTCAGTACGGAGGAGCTTAAGAGACATCATCAGTCGCTTAAGAGGCGCGTGACAAAGAGAAAATGGAAAGCATTGACTCAACTCTTTCCCCAGATCTGCTGCGACTAGTTAATCAATCGAGAGACAAGGGCGCAAGTTCTTGGTTAAACGCGATGCCTCTCGCAGATCAGGTTTCAGCTTCTTCTGTTTGGTCCTTGATAATGCCAATTAACGGACAAATTATCAGAATAACAGGCTCCAAGGACGACGATTTCTCCTTCGTCATCATAGCTAGCCCTTAATATATCATACTTTTTGCCCTCGGGACGATTTCAACCAATCAGAATTGTACGTTCATCCAGTGAACGTAATTACAGAAAAACCACCCCCTCCCTCCCTATTCTCCATCCCCAGTTTCCTTTTCCACGCGGCTTCATCACTCTCTTTGTTTCCCTCTCCCCTTGCGCTCGCTACGCAGGCTGGGAAGAGTTAGAAGTGATTATAAGAAAGTGAATTTATATTTTGAGATGACATTCTCGTTGCCGTTCCCGTCGTCGTTGCTAAAGCTCCCTGTTGTCGTTAGGGACCTTGAGATCTACGACGGCGGCGGTCGACGAAAGCGCCGTCACCTCAAAATATAACTTGGCTCTATCATAAGTCTTCCGCGAAATTCAGTCTCTTTCACGTCCTACAATATGGGTGAGGTATCCTAAAAATAAATTGGTAGGAGCGGTTTCACAGCGAAAAGACTGTTTACATTGTTGTCAGAACCTCTAATTTTGTAATTTCACGTCGTCGTTATGCAAAGGACGGGAAACATACTTGCTAAAATTCGTGCTGCACGTGTAGCACGATTATTTATGTTCTTTTAACCAATGATGTTATTGTTTTGTGGTGTTGTCGTAGTCGTATCTGTCGTTGTTTCTTAAACTCCCTGTTGCTAATGCTCCCTTGTGACTGAGGAAGTTAAATTAAGTAACGACGACGGCTGCAGCTATGACAACGCCACAAACGATAATATCATATCGGTTAAGAGAGGAAAAATAATCATGCTGAATGTGCGGTACGCATTTCTGCTCATGTTTCTGCGTTACCCTGAACTGCACAAAGTTCATTTAGATGACTGGTTGTGAGACTCTTAAAACTTCAAAAGCGAGAACAGTCACATATCGCTTCATGTCAACTTGACCGTGACCATGCACAATCTTTTGTCCTCGGTTCACAAACTGAGCTTTTAATAAATTAATCGAAACTTTTGATTGGCTGCATTTTGGACAAAAGGGTGTAGTTTGCGCATGGTCAGGGCCAAAATAGCAAGCAAAAACAGAAAACAAAGAAACTTGTTGAGTTTCATAACCATCTCCATATATTTGAGGTCTTCAAATTTGATGATTTGACGACAACGCGAGAGTACATATGTCAACATTTTACTTAGCAGCCGCTCCTAACCAATTTAGTTTTAGGATACTTTGCCCACATTGTGCGACGTGGACAAGATGGAATAATGGCAAAAGACTTACGATGGATCAAAATTGTATTTTGAAGTGACGTTGTTATCGCCGCCCAGGTAAGAGCATATCAGGACTCTCTTAAACTGACTGTTCCCGTTAAGCAGAAAAAAATTAAACCAATCAAATTCTCTTGTCAAAGTGATTTAATTCGAGAACAAAACACTTTATTTAGACAAAGCAAAGTAATCGAGAAACTTCGTAGATAAAAAAACCTCCGAAAAATGGAATAAAAAGGATACCAAAAAAGATTTTTTTTGTTTCACCTTGAAAACGCAGGTATAAACAGATATCGCTTATATACAATAAAAAAATCATTTAAGCTAACATTCGTGCATTCGTTAAGGATGCTCTTATTCGGCTACCAATGAAAGACGATCAATATGTCACGTGATATTTCGGTGTTCGGTACATGTCTTCGGCTCAGCGCGTGTGGTTAATCACACCCGGCCTATTAACTCTGATCACACTTACAGTGTAGGACGTAGCCATTTGTTGAGAAGTTCTATTGACCTGCGATCGGTTGATTTACGGAGCAGAGGTGAGTTTAGTCGTCATTTATTGTCTTTTACTGCGTCATTATTTCTTTGGATACTACTTTTTGTCCTAGGATTGAAAGACTCAATCCGAAATCACTGGTTTCTAAGACACAGCCAACAACCGTAGGGCCAAAAGACTTGGTGCAGAATCCATTAGAGCAAACACGAAAACCAAAGCAGAAATCCAAGTTAATTATTCTTTTTGTCACTATAGGTTACCAGTAGAAAGCGGGAGAAAGCCGTCTACATCTCTTCAGTTAAGAAGCAAAATAAATATAAGCTTATCTACGTACGAGGACACATCGCTTTGTTATATACGCTATTGCTCCGTTGCATTCATTTCCTTTGTCGTTATGCTCGCGTACTTTGCAGTTCTTTGCAGCATTGTCTTTGGCAAATCTGACCTATTTTACCATCAAGTCCCCTTTCATGCAAAGTAGGACACACTGAAGAGGTTTTGTCCATCGGGGGAAATGTTAATCATGTCTGAAGATATTGAGCTCAACCCTGGACCAAAAGAAATGAAAAACACCAGGAAATCTCCACTTGAAACACTACAAATCAGGTTAGCTGAAAATGGATTAAGATACTTAGACTGTAGGCCGATTCCACATCAATGTATATTTATCAATGAACAACAATCAAAATACAATAAACGAATGAAGTCGTAAAACAGAAAAATGTATTACACTGCATTTTTAACCACTCTATAGGTTTGATAATTCGCTATATCACCCCTGACATAGTATCTTTCTTATTCCACGAGCTTACCACAGGATGCCTTTGATTGGCTTATGGCTGTTTCTGCTCAGGTGGCCTCATATACCGTAAGCCTTTTTAGAGACATCACGCCAAGCTGGCCACTTCTGCTGGAGAGAACAGGACGGCCACAACACTTCTTTCGGGCGATCTTAATTTAATTTGCGAACAGAAAGATCTTGAAGGCCTTTACAACGAAAATGAAAATAAAACTGAAGGAGTGTTTCCTGCAATGGGTGTGTATCGAAGCACCTTAAAGATGAGTTTACCAAAGAATGGGTGGATAAAGGCAACGAAGGTGCCTTTTAAGCTGGAGTCGGATCGGAAAATAGAGCTAAGCTTTTTGTGGCGGAAAATTTCCCTCTCAATGGTCTTCCCTTGTCTCGTAGTATTTGCCCTGTACTGGAAAGCGAGATAAAACATTATGGATCGCCTATAGCTCCATTCCCATTTGTGATCAAGAGCGATGATCACGCGATCACGTGAACATAATAAGCACATAGCCAAAGATTATTATCTCTAAGTGGCGGGATACTAGAGGGTCTCAATCGGGGGATAATTATATAGCTTTCACGGTTTAACGGTTATTTATTTATCTACTTATTTATTGTCGTTTCAGTTCTTTTACACGAAAAACACAGACATGCCCCTCGTCGAAATGGAAACTAATATATATTTTTTGGCTTTTTGCTTTTTGGGGTTTTCTGTGTTAGTAATTAAAGGGGCTAGGTCACGCAATTTTAGGCAATTTCAGCACTGATCTAATGGTCATAGAATTAACTAAAATATCAAAATAACTGTTCTAAACTATAGAATAACTCTAACAAAACACAAGGAAGCCAAGAAGGAACATGGATGGACAAAACTAGAGAGGATTGAAATGGATCCAATTTGGGTAAATTTGAAAAACGTCGGTCCACCTTTTTTCAAATTTATATCAGTCTATATCAAAATGTCAACGTTATACAGCTGGAAAATCATTCTCAGTTGTTATGTGGCCGTGATTTTGCAAATGAAAGACTCTTGCTCTGCCAAATTGACGTTTAGAGCTCATAATTAACAAAATTAAACAAAATTACCTAAAATAGCGTGACCTAGCCCTTTAAGGCCTTACTACACATATTGAATAGAATAAGTGTGACTTACATTTTTGTCGAGACCTCCAACTGGGCGGTTATTTGGGACTTGTTTTGTCTTGTCAGACAAGCCTAGTGGAACGAAATATCATAGAATATAGTGCAATGGAAGTAAATCGGTCTTGAGTGCTCTGAAGTATCGGTTAATTATTTCGAAGTACTCCCTATTCCACTTTTCAAAATAAAGTTCTTAAAATCACGCTAAATGCTTTTAAATGGAACTGGGGTATCCCGGTAGGTGGGGTTGAAAAATAGCTCGTGTTTACATGCACTCTTACCACCCTGGGGTCCTGGGTGACCTTTCTCGAGGCTACTGCGTGGTCGTTAAGTACGTAAACAGGCAAAACGGCAGGTGAAGGACGCATTTTGGCGGTTAATGCTTTTTTTTTCTCTCTCTCATTAGCTACTCTTGCTCAACTTTTCAGTGCTGCGGCTTCTTATTATCACTTTTAATGCTGCAAGGCCTTCGCCAAAGGCAATATATTGCGACACGAGCCGACCCTGGCTTGGCGGGTTACCTCACCTTCAAGCGTTTACATGGCAAAACGCTACCACGGCTGGCCGGGTTACCCGGTCTGGTGGACCATGCAACCCGTCTCGGCGGGTTACCTCACCTATCATATAAACGCGAGGCTGAAAAGATAAGGGTTTATATGGACAGGCGGGTTATTCCACCAAGGCGGGCTACCCCACCTCCATGTAAAGACAACGTCAAGGAATACGTGACTCCAAAATAGAATTCAGCGATATCGCAAGTATCTTGCGATTATTCTGTCTTGCTCACTATTACATGTACAGTTCGGGAGAACTACCCTGTAGCCACGGTTTTAAAGTAAAAATAGAAAATAAACGGTTCATCGCTATATGCTCACGTTGTCGTCAAAACCTAAAATTTCAAATTGGTGATGTCACGTTGTACGGCAAAGGGAATTCATACTGCACGCATACTGCACGATTTTTTTAACCATTAATATTCCTTCTTTGTGGCGTTGCCGTAGCGCCGTAGCTGTAGCCGTCGTCTTTGCTTAAACTCCCTAGCGAGACGATGACGCGGGCATACTCGGGAAAATTTCGATTCATTATTTCCTGGAGCCAGCTCGTAAAGACTTTTAAGTGAATTTGCTGCTGGTGAGCAAGATTTTTTCTGTCAAGAAGCGCGAACATCAGCATCGTAACTAGGTTCCATTTCCGCCACTCTCTCGTGTCTAATCTTCGTTCCTCCCCGAGAGATCTTCGGGGAGAATGAAGACGGGACCGCGCTTAGGGCTCCTTTCGCAAAACGGTGGTTGGTAATCGAGCCTACATTAAACTTGAAAATATCAAAACAAGAGCTACTTTATTGTGGATTCTTGTAATTTGTCCTGTTGAATCATTCCACAGTCACCACAAAACTGTACTAAA
>BLFO01003001.1:149382-156882 GCA_014634245.1 Montipora cactus | reverse complement strand
TTTTAGCATTCGACCGGCTTGAGTTATTTGTGAAATTGAAGTTGATTCAAAAAGGCAACTGACGGAAGTCATGAAAAGTCATCGGATTGCACGCCTGCCGTCTATCATCGATGCGGACATCTTGAGTACCACATTTTCCTTTCTATTTTATGTAAAATACCTTAATTAAAGTGGTAGTATGACCAAAAAATCAATTCTTCTTTTTCTTTGCATTTCAAAACTGCGTTAACTTAACAATAAGTGACCCAAGTTTAAGCTTTGCTTTCAAAATTTTAACTGAGATTTTCCTTTTAAATGGTTCTGCCATTACTAACTTTAAATTCTTCAGAGAGCTTGATCGAGGAGAAAATGACGTCAAAGACTCACAAGTCACTGCCTTTGTACGCGGCTGACTTGATATGCGGCAGGGGAGTTTCGTGCTTTCAGACTTTTAAACTCGTGTTTTGCATATATCATAAACTGCATTCACGCGCTGAAACGTTTAACTAGTGAGTAAATAACGTCACCTAACCCTTAGATCCAACCCACTAGTGTCCAATCGGTCAGTTTTCAACGTAAGTAATGTCGGACCGCAAAATCCAAAACATTTTGCCAGTCAAGTGTTCCGCAAACACACTTTTAAAATCCGAAGACAAAAAAAGACTCGACTGTGATTTTTTATCAGAGTAACACTTTAACTGAAACATATCTCAAGGGACAAACTGGGTGTCTTTCTATGTATGTAACCCCTTAATTTCTCGTGACGCACTAGCAAGAAAGTGACTTTTAACCTTTCAGTGCATGCTTACCAACAAACAAGGGGTGGGGAGGTGAAGTGAGATGGTCGTCAAATTCAAAAACAACACCGTGAACTCTAAAAGACAATATGGACCTTAAGCCGACGACTACGAGAACGCCATAATTTTGCATATTTAGTGGGCAAAAACGATAGCTTTGCACGCCCTGCACGTGTTTTTTACATTTTGATACATTTCTTTTTGCCGTTCTCGTCTTGACTGCAACGTGAAATGATCAAATTTGAGGTCATGTGGAGAAAGAGAGCACATGACTATGAATTTTCAATTTTCTCTCTAAATATCCATACTGCATTCATCAGTTACATTCCTTGATTGTGTATTCACACTTTCCAAGCCGAGGAGAGACATGGAATAATCGCAAAATTTAACAGTAAATTAAAAGGAAATAATATTTTTACACAACAACGTTCTCGTAGCCATCGTCGTCGTGTCTTTGCTTTGTGAGTCGACGTAAACACTGAAACCTTTAGAATGAAGATCACGATCATGACATAAATTTGATGCGAGTGTCTAAACTAAGGCGAGGAGCACCAATAACTCAATAGGCAAATACAAAGTAGTAACGGAGGTGTTTACTGCGAGGGCCTGGGAAAGTGATGTAACACCCTCAGCACCGATGGAGTCGCCAGACAAATTCAAAGTAGTAAGGGAGGTGTTTACTGCGAGGGCCTGGGAAAGTGATGTAGCACCCTCATCACCAATGGAGTTCCTCGACAAACCCAAAGTAGTAAGGGAGGTGTTTACTGCGAGGGCCTGGGAAAGTGATGTAGCACCCTCATCACTAATGCAGTTCCAAGGCAAATTCAAAGTAGCAAGGAAGGTGTTTACTGCGAGGGCCTGGGAAAGTGAAGTAGCACCCTCATCACCAATGGAGTTCGAAGACAAATACAATGTAGTAAGGAAGGTGTTTACTGCGAGGGCCTGGGAAAGTGATGTAGCACCCTCATCACCAATGCAGTTGTCACACAAATACAAATCAGAAAGGGAGGTGTTTACTGCGAGGGCCTGGGAAAGTGATGTAGCACCCTCATGACCAATGTAGTTGTCAGACAAATCGAAAACACAAAGGGAGGTGTTTACTGCGAGGGCCTGGGAAAGTGATGTAGCACCCTCATGACTAACGGAGTTCGAAAACAAATCCAAAACAATAAGGGAGGTGTTTACTGCAAGGGCCTGGGAAAGTGAAGTAGCACCCTCGTCTTCAATGGAGTTCGAAGACAAATCCAAAGAAATAAGGGAGGTGTTTACTGCGAGGGCCTGGGAAAGTGAAGTAGCACCCTCATCACCAATGGAATTTTCAGGCAAATTCAAAGTAGTAACAGAGGTGTTAACTGCGAGGGCCTGGGCTGCGAGGGCCTGGGAAAGTGAAGAAGCACCCTCAGCATCAATGGAGTTCGAAGACAAATTCAAAGTAGTAAGGAAGGTGTGTACTGCGAGGGCCTGGGAAAGTGAAGAAGGACCCTCAGCACCAATGGAGTTCGAAGACAAATTCAAAGTAGTAAGAGAGGTGTTAACTGCGAGGGCCTGGGAAAGTGAAGAAGCACCCTCAGCACCAATGAAGTTGTTAGACCAATTCAAAGTAGTAAGGGAGGTGTTTACTGCGAGGGCCTGGGAAAAGGCAGGAATGCTCGTGCGTGATTCGAAGTGTACTCCAATTTCCGTCAAATCAAGACTTTTGCCAAAGGTATAAGCTAATTTAGTATACAGGTTTTCGGAGCAAGTTTTACATTCCCCTATGACATCCAAAGCCAACTTCAGGTACAAGTTTGCCTAATGCAGAGTGCGGCCTCTCACACTTGCACGTGAGGCAACACTATTTACAATCGACATTGCCGTTTCCTCGGATTGCGATGCTATGATTCCACTCATGAACATGGAAACTTGATTTAGTTCACGAAAATATCTTTCGTCAGTCAGAACTGACTTCTTATCAATTTCTCCATCCAGGATAGAAAACGCAAGATGTAGACCAGAAAAGAATTCTTGAAAACTCTTGTGAAAAAAACTGTAAGAGAAACAAGGAGTCCTCTTGCTACCGCCAACCTGGATGGAGAGAAAGCCAAATTTAATGAACAGACTTTCCTTGAAATTCCCTTCGACGTCTTCGAAATGCAGCTCTCCTTTACAAAGACATTCTTGTGCCATTCTCCCTAGGGTCATCAGTTCCTTCTTGTAAACTACAAGAAGGTCTTTAGCACTACTTGGTAAATGGTTCTTCATTTCGTATCGCCTCAAAACGAAGACAACGATCTCTACGTACAGCTGTGTTCTGTTGTTTGGTAGAACGCCGCCAAAATCTTCGAAAAGCAGACAGAGCAGAAGTGTATTCAAAGGGTTTTTAGTTAGTTCATTTAAATTCCCTTCAGTGTGCTCATCAGCATCAAACGGATGCCACAGTACATTTATCAGCTTCTCTCCCATTTGCACTGCGTGTCGAAAATACTTCCTTATAAAACACTCCGCATCACTTCTCGTAAATCCAACAATCTCCAACAGTGTGTCCGAGTAAGGTCTTACTTTAATTCCTGCTTCGTGACGAGAAGTAAGAACAATGTTACAACCAGGGAGCAGCTTTCTTTGAATAAGACTAAAGTATACAGCCAATTTTTGAGGGTCTGCCTCATCCAACCCATCGAGCACTAACAGGACTTTAGAAGGGTTTTCTCGCACGAAGCGGAAAAACGTTTCTTTCAACTCTGGGTCGACTTCTTCCGGCAGAATGTGATCGTCGATAGCCTCCCAGGTGCTAGAATCAATGTCACGACATCTGAGGAGCAGGAGCACCTCTACTCTTGGGAAAGACGCATCCCATTTGTGGTCTTGTTTAGTTGCCCAATCAAATGCCAGCTTTTTACAGTAGGTCGTCTTTCCCATGCCGGGTTCACCTTCAATCAGGACAATCCGTGGATGTTGGCATTCTTCGTGTGATGTAAAAATACTTGTCATGTTGGTGATTTCTTTCGTCAGCATTCCGCGTGTCTTTTCTTTTGCGACTATCTTAAGTCTGGTGAAAATGTTTTCTAGTTGGAAGCTGAACCCTTCACACCAAGGAACTGGGTAAACCACCCCTTCACACTTTTGGTAAATTTGTCTAATGGATTCTATGATATCACTTTGACATGAAGAACTAGCTGCAAAACAAACAAACACCAAGAAAATAGGGTCAATTTAGAAGTTGATTGACTCAGAGTTACTAGCTTTTCCTTTTTTCAGGAGTGAGAGACGATTTCCAATTTCAAAGCGAAAATCCATCCCTTCCTTCTGGTAGACTATTCTTGGCTTACCGATTTCCTAGCTAATCCGTCTTCACATTAAGATTTATTATTCACACGAGTAAAGTGTGCAAGTCAAGTTTCGCGAAGAAATTGCGAGAATGTACTGACGCAAATATATTTGGCGAAAAGCTGGCGGGTCAGAAAATGACTGTCACAAGCTAAATTTGATCCTGCATGCATGTGAGTTAATTTAGAGGTGTCAGTGGTATGCAAGCCCTCTTGGCTGATTTTCCTTCGTATCGCCGCCTTACAAGTCATTTCTGGTACACACACAAGCAGAGTTTCTAAATGAACCTGTTGTCCTATCCACGTTTGTTTTCATACAAAAATTCCCACAAAGTGTTTTCTACCGGCGTGCATGACTGTTAGGCTTGCGTATCACAGTGCTTAGAGGTAAGAACTAAAACGAGCATGAGTTAACATAAAACCAACGCAATTACAATATTATAGGAATAATAATATATTCAATTTGAAATGCAGTGACAATTATAATGAAGTAATAAATCCAATTTTAAAACCACGTTTGGCAAAACAAAAAAGCTCATATGTAAAAATTGCTCATTTTTGCGCAGCACCTTTTACTGCAATATTTTGGACATATTGATTTTTACGATTGTATGATTTATTTCTCCTCGTCGATTTCCAACATGGTCAAATTGCCTCCATCGAACTTATTTAAGGTTACATATACCTTTCGTTCGATGAGAAGCCAGGGAAGAAGATGGAGAGCTTTCGCTTGTAAATAGGACCTGACGTTGTTCATCTCTCAAAATCACATAAGAAACCATACATGACTTAAGGTTGGCATTCACATAAACGGCGCACACGATACGAGCTCATTTGAATCGTTATCTCACTAGTTCGCCACCAATGTGGCCGAGGTTCGATTCTCGGTCCCGGCGTCATATGCAGGTTTAGTTTGTTGTTGGTTCTCTCCTTGCTCCGAGTGGTTTTTGTCCGCGTACTCCGGTTTTCTCCTCTCCAGAAAAACCAACACTGCCAAATTCCAGTTTGATCCGGAATGCACGGACATAAGTTGAACGCGCTCCTGTCAGTGAGCGCTCTTAAGGTGTTCAGTGGGTAAACAAATTACAATTGCAATTATTTACAAAAAAAATAATACAAAGTCCTACTTAGGTCGGTAATTATATTTTTGATATTGGAAAGGTTATCATAATTTAAATTCAGGCAACGCTTATGGTGTCCCCCACATCCATCTGTGGTTATCAGTGTCTTCAAGTGTACACAACGTTTAGGCTCATGACGCCAGAAAGGCCAAATAAAGAAAGCGCTGTCACGGTTATGTTTAGAAACTAATCCCCCGGGAATTAAACTCTTCTTTTTTTAACGCAAACACAACGTTGCATACTTGTGAAAGTCCTAATTATTCCTTACCGGGGTTTCTCTTTAATTTTCCTTGTGCTTCTGATGGCATCTGAGGCTCGCAGGAAGCATCTGTCGAAATAAATGAAGGCGAACAATACGTGAGTCTTTCAGAGTTACAAAAAAAAATGGTCAAATTGAATCCAACATGGTCAAATTGCCGTAAGGTCATATATACCTTCTGTTCGATAAGAAGCCACAGAAGAAGATGGGAAGCCTTCGCTTGTAAATAGAAGCTGAGTTTGATCCTTGGCAGAAACATCTGTAGAAGTCAAATACAACAAACCATACATTACTTTACAGTAAGTTGGAATTCGCATAAATGATAAACGGCATACACAATACGAGCTTATTTGAAGCTTAATCTCATTATTTCTGGCTCAACAACTCTTACCAGCAGCGAGCTATTTGATTGATCCTTTTGGGGATTCTTCTAGCTAGACAGCAGGCATATAAACTATCTACTGTTCGTAACTAACCCAACACACAAAAAGAACGTGTCTAGGTTTCGTTGTTTGGCAGACGTAAGACTGCACAAGCAGTATCCACAGTGTACATCAACACATTTCACGCGGTGATCTCATGGTTAGTGTGCTCGACTCCGGATCGAGTGGTCCGGGTTCGGGTCCTGGCCGGGGACATTGTGTTGTGTTCTTGGGCAAGACACTTTACTCTCACGGTGCCTTTCTCTACCCAGGTGTTTAAATGGGTACCGGCGAATTTAATGCTCGGGGTAACCCTGCGATGGACTGGCTTCCACTCCAGGAGGGAGTACAAATTCTCCCATAGTCGCTTCATGCTACGGAAACCGGAGATAGGCGCCGGCCTGATGGGCCTTCTAGGCTCGTAGCAGACTTTACCTTACATCAACAATTGCCAGAAAATCTTAATTCAGAGAACTGTTCTGTGAGCCAAATTTAGAGTCAGATTAAAATTTGCTTCGGTTTACATGACTTTACCTGCGTGTTCCTTAGACTCTTCCTCTTCTTCTCGTGCTTTCTTTGGTGAAAGGCCATGATCAGTCAAAGAGATATCTGTAAATATTTGAAAGTAGAAATTTGAAACACCCGCAATCTTGGATAAACTATTGGGAAAAATTCTGGCGTGAAAATCCTTGGATATGTACTCTCAATTTGTCCTCACTCTACCCTATAACAATGTTGACAATGTGGTGAAAACTACCGTGCAACCCTTTGGCCGTTTCTTAGCCAACATTGGATTAGGGGGAGGAGGGAAAGTATGCAGGAGTTAATCTTTTATTACACAGACAAACGAGTGGTGTGTCACATTTCCCACCTAAGATTGTGGGTGGGAGGTAGAATTCAGTTTTTTCCTTAAAAACAGAAGGTCACAGGAAAGATTCAGATGCTCACTTGAAATAATACAAAGAGCTACAGGGGTAGATAATTATATTTTTGACATTGGAAAGGTTATCACAAGTTAATTCAGGAAATGCTCATGTTGGCCCCATCAGTGGTTATCGGTGTGTTCAAGTGTACAGAGCGTATAGTATAGGCATATGACGTCACAAAGGTCAAATAAAGAAGCGCTGTCACGTTGGTGTTTTATTCCCGGGTTAGGATTTCGAGATGGGTTTTCAAGTTGAAATTTTCAGTTGGTCAGAGCAAAATGCTGACTGCAGAGCGTGGGTAAAATGGAGGCTAAGGTTATAATGTAGGAAAAGCCCAAACCCTTTAGAAGTGCTAACAGTTAATCCTAAATATTGTTTTGTGCGTAATTAGTCCTAAGGTTAGCACTTCCGAACAAGACGTGAATCTTTCACAGCTAAGAAAAAAACTATGAGTATTAAGAAAATCAAGATATGATACTGACTTCGACTGTATTTATTTTTCTATTCAGCGTTGTAAGGATTCAGTATCTGTGAATTAGATTTGTAGCTGCCGTTCCCATCAAAATTTGAGTTAATGAAGCTGCCCTTCACAGTTTTATGTCTAGATGATCGTCAGGCGGCTAACCAGCTTTCCACAATCCTGGTCACAAGTGTTGGGACAGTTCACGGCAGATGACTTCACAGGCAGCCTTTC
>BLFO01003001.1:118544-133544 GCA_014634245.1 Montipora cactus | reverse complement strand
TTATTCGAGAATTGTTCTCTGAGGTCCGTTTTAAACGTCGCATTTTACATGTGCCGAATCTAATGCAAATGAGAAAGATCTATTGTTTTCGCTCATTTGCTTTAGATTCAGCACATGTAGAATGCGACGTTTAAAACGGGCCATCACAAGCCAGACAACTACGATTCTACCTAAGCAAAACCGTGAGTCATTAGAACTTTTAACGTGTTCCTGTTTTAAATAATATTTACAAATCATCTACCTTAATTGTTGTCAGTGATTTAATAAATATGATCTTAAAATAAACGCCACCCTGGAAGAAACGCCACCATAATATTCTTTGTTTGTCCCTGCAAAATTTTGCATAAGCATTGTTTTCATTTTCTCCTGGGACTATTGTATGTCCCAAAAAGAGTATTATGGTATTTTTGATACTGACTAATTATCAACTGAAATCAGAAAATATCAAATCAAATGTTGGCTTTTGAGGAGAGGTGAGGAGAAACCGGAGTACGTGGGGAAAAAAATCCCGTAGCAGGGTAGAGACCCAACAATCTCAACCCACATACGGGTCTTAATCACACGGCGGCCATGTTGAGTCCCGAGGGATTGGGAAATTTTGTTTTGTCCCACCGAAAGTCGTTCCCAAACATTTCAACTCGAGGCTCGGGGTACGAAATCTATTGTCTATGGCTTATGTGGCCGCCTCGCGAATAAGGCCCATGGCGTCGAATCGGTGGAAGGCAAGTGCTCTCACCACTGCGCCAGCACTGCTCCCTAAATTATACTGACGTCCAAGTTTATTTAGCTTTCTACTCAGCGTTGTAAGGGTTCAGTCTCAGTGAAGTAGGTTTTAGCTTCCCTTTGCAGCAAATTTGGAGCTACAATCTTGGAGAAATTAAATGGAAAATTGAGACCACCCCTTCCACCAAAATCAGTGATGGGAAAATGGCACGTTTTGGTCTTCAAGCAGCTTCATCCTTGATTTAGGGGGAATGGGGCATTTCTGTTCCATTTTATTCTGTCCAAGATTGTAGTAAAGCTGCCATTCACAGTTGATGTCTACATGAAAGAAAGGCGATTAACCAAGTATCGAGATTTACATTTGAAATGATTTTTACGTAAAGAGATTAAAATGATTAAAATACATTGTTAATTCATACCATTAACTGCGTTGATCATCTTTTTAAGAAGATCTTTGCACTGCTCAGACCAGCTATATTTCCTTTTATAAGAGTCACGTAAAGTCTTAGCCTCATCAAGCCTTGTGTGTCTGTTTTTGTTCCAGATTTCCTTGATAGCTGCTGCCCACGCATTGGGATCCTCAGAGTCAATGACGAATGAAGAACCAAATTGCACATTGCCCAGGGCTTCTCCAAATCCCGAGTTCTTGCTGACGATCACAGGTAGCCCAGCTGAAAGAGCCTCCAGACCTGTCAAACCAAACCCTTCTGTTCTAGAAGGCATGAGTACAAGATCCACCTCACAGAATAATTGCTTCAAGCTTTCTCGGCTTTTGATATAGCCTCTCACCCTGAGGCGATTTTTAGGAACACCGCATCCAAGAAATCGATTTGCGATCTCCTCATGTTTTCCATCGGCCGCTCCGACGAAAACAAGATGAGTGTCATATAATGCCGCAACAGATCTTGCTGCAATGTCAAACCCTTTTAACGCGAAGTCTTCAGCATCTCCGCGACCGAAAACCAGGACACTGCATTGTTTTCTTTCCTCAGGAACTTGTTGAACACTAAGAAATTCCTCAAAAATACCAGGTGTGAAGTCGATAATCTCTTGATCTTTTTGACAACTGCGGAGGTATTTGCGAAAGGCCTCTGCGAGCTTAGGCCCAACTCCTGCAACTAAATCAGCCATCTTGCACAGCTCTACTTCATCATTGTGCTTTTCCTCGCCCTTTGAGATTGGATTCTCGTAACATTTGAACATTCCTAGTTCTTCTGGGTCAGTGTGTACCACTTGAAGCCACACGCATTTATGACGGTCGCGAATAACTTGTGCTTGACGACCGACTTTCACACCATGACCAACAATTACATCAATCTCTAAATGCGTTGGGGGAAAGCTAAGCCAATCCATTTCTTCATACCCTGGCAGTCGTTTTGCCTCAAGAATCTTTATGCGATGGCTGAGAGCCACTTTCTTATCCTCGTTAGAGCACTTCGGTAAAAAGTATGTGATTTGGACTTCTGGGAATTTGGCCAGCTGTATGGCCAACTCTCTGTTGATTGTGGAAAGTCCGCCTTTACTGGACTCCCACTCAGAAGCCAAAATGGTAATTTGAACTTTTTTGGGGCCAGGTTGTTGAGATTGCAGCGATGAGCATGACCCCATAGTTAAGTGTGGTGGTAACCCTGTTGATTTGGTGGACGAACCTTGAGCCACTGAGCTATTCAGTTTCCTTAACACACACCACAAAGGAATTATCAGACATTAATTCGCAACTCTGCCATGCAGCATTAATACCGCGGTCCTGCAAAATGAGGGATATCAACAAAAATGATTGTCAAGCATCTACACTCACAAGTTTGGTAAATTCCCACCATGCAGTTAGTGTTTCTTGCATTTACCACATTTTTGTCTTGTTGCATGGAGGGTAGTACCAGTACTTGTATGGAAAGTTAGTTTCCCCTACTACTACCCTTCCTAAGGACTGACAACTATTTTTATTGCAAAACTGTTATTGCATTAAATTAAATTAAAAAATGAACTTTTCCCTCCATCCCTTGCTTTAAACTGTCTCCTTTATTTTCTCTCAGAATACTGTCCTTTTATCCTCCGTGATGAAGACCTTACGGATAGTGCCTACTGATTCAAGGTATTTTTGCACGGTTTACTGAATTTTTGGGAAAAGCAGATCTTAACAAGTGTTATTGAAATCCAAAAAGATAATTATAATTGGGGCTAACCACGCATTTACTCGAAGATAATTAATCAACAATATTTGTAAAAACCTCTGTGAAAAATACAAAGCAATTTAGGGCGTTCTTTTCCAAATTGAAGCTCAACTATCTCCGAAGAATAATGCTTGGTTACCTCCACTTTTCTTTTTGAACACCACTTACAGCTGTAAGTTCTGCTTTCGCCGGATAGTTTTGAACTGCGCAAAAATACAAATGTATCCCTGTAAGTACCACCCATACTCCAGGAAATGCAAGTATCTCAAGATGCACAGAACGTACTGTATCTGCAATAACAATAGTAGGCACCATCCTTAATGCACCTTTTTGCTCATCTCAGCTGTTTAAAGCCACCTACATGCAGTAAAGACCTAAGAGATAGACTAATATTGTGCTGAGTTCAAAGCAGACAAGATGTCTGGAAATTAGTTTGATCAAACCACCTCTTAGTTTCAGACATTAAATACAGCTCAGACGTCTTTTGATGTCATTCAGTAGAACTAGAAAGATGTTGAAAGCTGCTGAGTGAGTCAACCAATGCAGATGTTTTTTTTTTAGATCTAGCTCTAAATAAAAACAGAGTTTTAAGCTTTGAGAGAAACTTACGCATAGAAAATAGTTAAAATTTAAGATGACATATTTTATAAGGTTTCAAGTTTCAAATGTGGTCAAATTACATTGTATAGATTTTACATTGAAGTGATGCTTTGATCTGTGCATATTAACTACAGTACAATGTAGTGTGTTACCTAAAAATGTCTGTTTGTTGCTGTAACACCAAGAAAATTTACTTGTTAATGAAGAATCTTTTCCGTGCAAAACAGGTGACTGCAAGAAGTCTACAAGAGACAAAAACAGCGAGAAAATGGATTAAAAACTCATGTTTTGATAATCATTAAAACAGTAGATTGATTACATAATTAATTTAAATGATAACCTTTAGTCCATTTCGTGCAGTGAGCCAGTCAGTAAAATTACAGTAAAGTTGGACAAAATTATGGTGAATTTAATATGAAGATGTTTCAAAATTACACATACTGGTGATGTTAAACATGTAGATTACTGTACAATGACTTTATACATGCTTATTGTACATACCTGCAATAATTTATCTCTTTAATTTATAATTCATAAAAGTCTGGAAATGACATCTTTGGTCAAGTTTCCTCCTTTCAAGAAAACAAAACCGAAAATGAGCACTGAGAGATTAAATCACTACAGAAGAGACAAGAATTAAAGCATCCACTTTTAAGATGTCATGCTCAATAATATTATTAATTAGTATACATAATAAATTAAGTTGCACATCTAATTCGAAAGTTCAGAAGGAATTGCTTTCAAAAATACTGTACCCCTGAGAACAAACTATATACAGCTACAGTTCAATAAAATTAAAGAAAGGCCATGTACTTCGCAAAGTATTTACAGTATCTCTTTATGATGTGCAGAATAGTGGAAGTTTCAAATTACATAAATAGTTTGCAGCCAGCCTTGCATGAAATACAGTGATGCCCTCTAGAGATCTAAAAGCTGGAGATTTTTTCATCCCGACCCCAACACCTCCCCAACCCACCCCTCTCCCCTCCACTATCAACTGACCCACTTCTTGCCTTTATCCCACTTCCTCCTCTTCCCCCCAAAAACGCACCCACCCACCTCCTAAAAACAGTTTCCAAATCAAATCCACGGGCTGGCAATAATTTGTGGGACTCCTAAAGACAATCGGTTATATGGCTGTGATAACAAACAAAGGAAAAGTTTTGCCTAGTTTCTGTCAATGTGTATTTGGAACGGTGATGAAATGCATTAAGAAACGGTGAAATGAGTTCGAAAAGATCAAAATTCTTTTAACTTGGGGATGCTATTTGAGCCTACACGTACAATGGAGCAAATTTAAAAGGCTCAAAGTCTCTTTTATCTGTTTATCCGGGAGATTTGATGACCCATTCGGGAGATCAGGAGATTCGTTCTGCATCCGCTGACAGAGTTGGCATAATTGGAAATACTCCAGGCCCCGGTTGTTCAAATGTTGCATAGTATTTAATCCACCGGATAAATCACCATCCAGTGGATAAGTATTACAGAAATCAATTTCGCTACCCGCTGGATAGAAATTTATCCGGTGGATAGCGCTATTCAATGTTTGAACAACTGGGGCCAGATGCTTAAAACGTTTAGGACCTATTATAAATTGACGGGACTCTGCTGTGTTTACAATTAACTGAAAGGCAATTGCCCTATAATGCATGGCAATCCCCTATTAAATGCACGTAATGTATTTCTAGCTAATCTGTATCATTAAAGCTTTGTTGATTATTGCCGAAGAGGCAATGCGGCCTAGTGGTTAGGACGCTTACCTTGAGATCATCTGGAGTTCCCAGATTCATTAGGCTCGTTCTGACCACTCGTTAAATTTGTTCCTGGTAGTCCCTGGTTCAACTTCCCGGCCACAATAGATTCTTAACAGTGGTGTTGTTGTTGTGTTCTGTCGTTTCGTTGATTGTGTTTCATTGGCCCTTAAAAGCCCCTATGGGTAGTGGCCAATGTATGTATGGATGTAATCTAAGGTAAGAATCCCTTGTTGTTTGTACAGTGAGGGCAATGTGCGAGCCAGCGAGCCATGCGGGTCATGCGAGCCATGCGAGCTAACATGCGAGTCACACAGTCATTGAAAGCTAACCGTTTTAAAATGAGTGCTTAGACTTAATAACTGTTTATCAGCGCTATTTGAAATGGATGCTTAGACTTAAATGCGAGACTAGCATGGCTCGCAGATTGTCCAGCCCCTTGTTTCTACATCTATAACCACTAGACAAGTCTTTCATGATAAGTGAGGAAACTGTTGATTTTTTTTTGACGGTAAATAGCCTTAAATAGCGAAACATTTCTAAACATTTTGGTACTCAATAGAAATGTCTGTAGTAATTAAAATGCCGAGCAAATCTTTAAGTCTTGTGCAGAATTTTGCAAAGTTTTCCGAATTGTGGGTTACCAGGATTGCGCGGGTTTGACCGAATTTTGCAGTTGCTCACCAGCACACCCAATCAGAAGGCCTGCCAAAATGGTACTTGCTCTGGTACATACCTGCATTAATTCTTTAATTTACTTCAAAAGATCTGGATATCGCATCTTGAGTTAAGAAGTTTCCTCCTTTCAAGAATATGAAACCGAAAATAGATAGTGTTGGATTTAACAACATAACAGCAGAGACAAGAACGCATTCAACTTTAAGGCCATTTTCAAAACCATGCTTAATAATCTTTGTTTGTCCTTCAAAATTTTGCATATTAAGCATTGTTACCATTTTCTTTTGTGACTTACAATGAAAGTGGCTAATTATGTGAGTTGCACATTAAAGACATTCTTTAAAAATAGCGATACATATAATTCTTGTTTACAAACATTGACGTCACATTTCTTTTAATATTCAAATTTGCCAGCCATGGAAGAGATGAACTAAGAATAAAGCCAGGATCCGAGCCAGGATTCGTCAGGATCCGAGCTAAGATCCAAAACAGGATTCAAGACCTAACTGAGACCTAAACTAACCTAACCTAGCCTAACCTAACCTGACTAGACCTAACTAAACTATAACTAACCCACCTAGACTTAACCTAACCGATTCGAGACCTAACCTAACCGAGAGATTCGAGAATAAATACATAAACTTGGGTGCTATAAAAAAATATAATAAAATTAAATTAAAAAAATCAAGAGCTCGCTCCCTACGCGTTACTCCGCATGACTTGTGATGATGACTTGACTTATATTTTTAGTCCAGGGTCCCTCGGAATATCAGCCTCGTTCCTGAATGGGCCACCCTGGCGAAATAAAGTTTACCTTACCTTACCTTACAAAAGCGGAAACACAAACAAGGAAACGTAGTTATGTGACATGTCATGTTCAAAATAGCGGAGAAAAGTCATCGTAGCTCGAATCCTAGCTGGATTCCTGGCTCGGATCCTACCTCGAATCCTGGTTCAAAGTTTAGGTATCCTCGCCATGGAACAAAAGATGTCATTGTTTCAACAGCCAATAGGGTTCTGGCTGGCATATTAATAACAGTCCGTGACGTCACGAGAAACATCACCATACCGTTACTGGATCACGGAGAACAACTAAAACTAAAGAAATGCTGCGTACTTCTTGATTGCACACGACAATGGAACTTTTCGACCTAACATAATAATTGCATGGATTCTGATATTTCGCACGGTCGCGGAGCCACGAAATTTAAGTAAATGCACAAACTTCACAAAAACATGCGATACAGCGCGAAATTCGCTAGAAATCTCACCAAATACAGGTCGGTACAACATATTCGAGACTTATTTTGGCATGGCATGACTGACAAGATGCGGCGATGCGGATCCGCGTAATTCCCTAAAATCCGCATCCTCCTCATAATTACGATATTATCCGTATAAAACACAAGAAATGCCTGATATTAGTGATAAAGCAGCTGCTTACCATCCTCACAAACACAAAAGCCAAAGAGATTGACTATTTTGAAACACACCATTTTGCTCGCAAGATGAAAGTTCGTAAGCAGTTTGCACGTATTTTTTTGGCAATGAGCCTGGACAATTTTCGTATTCAATTAATTCTTATCATTATTTCTTTACTGCAACAAGGATCAAGTCGTATTTACCTATTCCAGGTTAGTTCTGAGATAGGCTCTTTGTGCTTGTGTGGGCCTCTACAATTGCAACCAGGGTTTGCTTTGGCACCCTTTTTCTTTTGAGTTATATAGTTATTTTTAAACGGAGCCAACACCTATGGTATCTTTTTGTCTTTCTTTTCATCACCATTGCGGTGACATATTCCAACAATTCATGTACTCGGACGGATTCATTAATTGAATGGGTGTCACTGAAGATGTCACTACGGTGTGTTCACAATATCGACTTCCAACATAAAACGGGTGGAAGGAAGGAAAAAAAATCCTATTTCTTTTCTTGCAACAATTGTCGAACGATAATTGGCACTTTTATTCAACGAAGACTAGCCTGCGAGCAGGCTCTCAGTGGTTCGAGGTTTCACAGTTAGTGGCCACGTCTTCCCATTACAATAACATAGCTATTACTCTGTCGCAAATATAGATTTTTAAAGACCAAAATCAGTGAGAATGAAATTTGCTCCACTAAATATGCAGACAGAAAAGATAAAAAAAGAGCAAAAATATAGCTTATATCCGCTAAATACCCCGCCACTTATTTGCATAGTAATAACGCATCTATTGTTTTCTGACTCGTTCTGAAAGTTGCCTATGGTATTGAAGTTGGTACGAAGGTTCATCAAATAGAGTCGTGCCTTATAGTGTAAAACAGAATTTGCACTTTCCATTCTTTTACAAGTGTGCATGGAGCCAGGACATGCGATTCATTAACTTTCTCTTCCTTTGATTGGATCAAGAATTGGGCCAAGAATTATTAGTTGGAATTTTTTTCATGGTTACTAAACAAAAAGTGTGCGGTAAAACCATAATACTACACTTTACAAAAACCTACCTATTACCTTTGCTCCAGGATTTTCAATGGGTACTTTGTTTTTGAACTAATAAACTACAGTATTAATAGCGCTTGTCCACTTCGTCCCAAGAGTCTTTAAATCATGATGTGGGAGAAAAACATTCTCCTACTTTGACAGATCACGTGTTTCCGTGTTAAGGGCTTTTGTACTGCCATACCCGCTCGATAATTGTCGACACATTTCAATAAATTCTTTGAATGATTTATTTGTTACATCAAAGATCGAGTTGATTGACCTGTTCCAAGTTAGTTAGGTACACAGCTGGGCAGATAAGCTCTTTGTGCTTGACGTGTGGGACTCTGTATGTGTGCACGGTACGTTTTTTCGACCGGGTTTTGGCACCCTATAAATGGTTTTCACCTGACGTCACAGAAGCCATGTTGGTGTACAGAACAATAGAGCAAAAAGTCTTTCGGGAAATTGACTCTATTATAATGCAAAACATGAGTCATAATTTGCTATTGTTTTGTGCACCAGCACGGCCGTCTCGTCACGAGATTCAAAACCATCTATACCTCTTAGGTAATAGGATGACGTGGCCACAGACTGTGAAACCGCATTTGACAACACCTTTTCGCCCTTGTTTAGCCTGCGCATTCGAGCAGTCGAGCATTCTCATCATATACCTCGAACCACTGGGAGCCCGCTCGTAGGCTAGTCTTAGTAGAATAAAGCTGTTAATAACCGTTTGTCAGTTGTTGCGAAAAAGAAACACGACTTTTTTTTCTTTTCTTCCACTCTTTAGACATTGGAAGTCGATATTGTTGACACAACGGAGTAACCTCTTTTCTGATACCTATTGAATAAATTGAATTAATTGAGGGTGGAACATTCCAGCACTTGACAGATCATGAAAAAGTGGTATAGCGTCTGTAAAAAGACCCTCAGCAACAAAAGCAATAGAGAGGGCAAAGAAACAAAATAAAGTCTGCGAAACTCTTACTGCGAAACAGTGGTATGATTATTTATGGATCCCTATTGTGGGTTTTTACCTTGATTAATCACTATATATACAATTAACATTCCACAAATATTGTTATTTTTGGACTTCAAGGTCTTCCGAGTTTCACATCGATCATGCATGACATGAATTTCAATGAAATGTTGTATAAAACGGAAAACGAAAGCAGTTATTCCCAGAAATTGAAAAGCGAATACCATTGATTTTGAGTTGACGTATCTTCCCATCTGCCAAAAGTGATTTCAACGCATGTCATGCCATAAACGTGAAACAATCCGATAGAATAACTTGAAGGCCAAAAAGTACACAGATTACACTTCAAATCTTCAACAAACATGAATTTCGTAGGAAACAATAAACAAGTGCGTTATACATTAATAATTCTAACAAATAAATTGCTGGAAGTCTTTTCTTAAAAGTAGGTAAGAGACTGAGTTGGCAGAAACAACATTGAAGAATTAAGAAAATTGTATAACTTATGACCTTGATAAAAAGCACGGAGAATTGTTTAGTATTATGTTCTGCAGTAAAGTAATTGGAACGTCTTACAATTTATCGCATAATAGGAATGTATTTGAATTTTTCAGTAAGACATTTCTTTTTTTGCTAACAGTAATCGGCAGGGGTCGAGATTTGATAGGAATACATACATTTGCCCAACTGCAAGGTGTATATGTTGCCGGTAAAATCCGTTCGCAGGTTGAATCTGTTTTTCCCAAGGTTAAAATGGTGATTATATAACACTTTACCTACAATGGTTGAATATGCACTCAGATGAATTGAGGAAACGTGTTTGGAGCCTAAATTAAACCTTGGGAAAAAAAGGGTCAGGTTAGGATTAGTTTTGGTTATTATACATCGATATCAATTATGACTTATCGGGATCCAAAGTAAACAATGAAAAGAACAGTATTGGGTTGATCATGTTCGTCGCTGAAGAGTAATGGTGAAGAGACAGGACTATAGATATGGAGGATCCGAGTGCGAGTACAGGTAAGTGCATTGTACAGTTCTTTGTTCCCTAATAATGTTGCAATGTTGAGACTGAATGGATAAGTGTATGAATACTGAAACCGATAACCGATTAGAGAGCTGCCTCGAAGATGCGACGGCAAAAGACTTCAGTTTTATGATATACGTGGTATTTCCATGCATATGACTTACTTTACATCGGAGGCTATCGTGAAAGTCGCCGGTAGGTAGTCGCTATGAACAATATGCCCAAGTTTTAGCTTTGTAAGTACTTCCTGCCGTGTACCTCAACGATAGCTAATTGGACCTGGTCCAATTCCCTTTTGCACTGATTCACTAATTTCCCCCTTTCTAACCTATGACACACTTGCCTGGAGTAATAGATATTTCAACACACTTAATTCCTTCGAGTGCTAAATACTACATTTTTCACTCAAGTAACGGAAATTTAAGAATAAAATACCAGAAGCAGTAGTAGAAAAGTCACAAATTGAGGTTATTGAACTTATTAACGCATCTATTGTATTGACTCGTTCTGAAAGTTGCTTATAGTATTGAAATCGGTACAAAGGTTCAAGTTTTTCATCAAATATAGTCGTGCCTCAAAATTAATTGTTTTTTTCTATTCTTTTACAGGTGCGCACGGAGCCCGCACATGCGATTCATTCACTTTCCCTTCATTTGATTAGATCAAGAATTGGACCAAGAATTGTTTGTTGGAATTGTTTTCATGATCACTAAACAAAAAGTGTGCGATAAACCATAATACTACCCTTTACTAAAAACCTACCTATCTCCTTTGGTCCGGGATCTTTAATGGGTGATTTGTTTTTGAACGAATAAACTACGGTATTAATAGCGCTTGTCCACTTCTACCTTGACAGGTCACGTGTTTCCGCGTTAAGGGCTTTCGAACTGCTAACCCGCTTGATAATTCTCGGCGAATTTAAAGTACGTTTTATAAACGATTTATCCGAGAATAATATCACAAACAGCGGGATCGGTAATCAGAATTCGAAGTACCTACATGCAACGTGTTTTAGCGCGAAAGTAGAAATTTGTTTAGTACTTTTCTTTCACATTGGTCGAAGAGAAAGTTTTTTTTAAGCCATGATTAAATATATTTTTTAAGCCTTATTTTTAGCCAGATTTTAATTGATTACTGAGCGGTTTCGACATTCGTTGCTTTGTGCCTTGAAATTGTGAAAGTAGTTCCGGCATCGACTTAATTACGGTTGTGATTTGGCGTCTTTTTTGTGCTAACGAGTCATTGACTTCTGTCCCCTCAAGCATCATCCATATCATCATCATCACTCAAGCATCATCCATATAAACGATGTATCATGAATCACGCGATGCTAAATTACTGTGAAATGTTATACTTCTAGTAAAACGAGGCCATGATAAAGTTATCTCTAAACAGATAATCTTTCCACGAACATGTTGTGGCCGCAACCAAGAAGAGATCTTATTTCCTGAAAAGTGACTTATAGTTATAAGTTACCTCCCCACCTGGAGAAATAATTCCGCCTTTTTCTGCAATCGTCTGTTATTGTAATCATATGTATAATAACAAGAAAATCTGTAATTCAACTTACCAATATGAACTTGATATTACCACAGATCAAATCTAAGTAGAATCAACAGGAAGATTCAAGCCGCATCCATGGAGACTGTGGGTGGATGACGTCAAAGAAGGAGCTTTTCAGCTTGGGTAGGGTGAGGGATTGAAAAATCGGAAAGATTTTAGATTTTTTTTGCGACAGAAAAATTTATATCTCAATGATCTTTACTTGTCTCATTGTATTGTCCTTCATTGTAAAGCGACGTTGGCAAGGAAGGATAAATCGTTATGGATCGCTTCCATTCCTTCCCTCCTATCTCCAGTGCATCTCTACCAAAATATTTTGATATTTTGTGATCATTCTGTTAGTATGGGTAATCAAATCGTGGCGAGTGAAATTAGCTTATAATTTCACGCGCTTTTTGTTTTCGACAAAACGCAAGCAAAATTATTCCCTAATTTCACTAGTAAACCATTTGATTAGCTATTAATATCGATCATGACAGACAAATTACGTTCATAAAACACCATTTCGGCATTGTAGAAAAAGTTGTCATGGCAACATTGTAATTTCAAATTAACGCTGAAACTTCGTGCCAAAATTACCGGGTAAGTAGTAATTTGTCGCCCATGTTATTATGACACAAATAACCAGTGATGATCACACGATCACGTCAACATAGTGTGAAAACAATTAACAAGTGATTGATATGTTAAAACAATTTCCAAGTGACAAAAAACTATGAGTCAATTTCTTAGATCTTTTTATCCCTGATTATGCCATCTCTGTCTTCGGTAATAAGCTGCGATATATTCTCTACGTCCTCCGATTTGCACTCTGACGCTGTGAGAAGACGGTCACGTTGTTGGCCATTTTTGTATTAGAGACGTATAATCCGTCCATATGATTATAAGTCTCTCGGGTTATTCCATTAGTGTAAAGACGGAAAGAACTATAGAAGACGCATAATCCGTCTGGGACGAACTTGGGCAAACATTTTTTTTCTGCGTGTCAGTAACTTCGTGTATTATAAAGACGACCACAAGACGCATTATCTGTCTGGAATAATCTTTCTTAAAGTTTGTGCATCGTTGAAGAGGCGCAACGAAAGGTACTTCGTCTAGACAAATATTGCGTTTATACAAGAGACGCATATTAACCAGACGAACAGCAAATGCTTCCTCAAGTGATGCATCTCTAGTATAGAAACCGTCAATGGCGGCATACTTGTATGTGATTGATTGCTAAAAGAAAAAGTAAATTCTCACTTCTATTCAGGACGATTTACAGCCGCATTTAACGCCCGGGTGCGTTCACAAAAACAGGATCACAAAACGGCTGAATGCCGAGGCAAAATAAACCCGGCTTCAGTTGTTATAATTGATACCAAACTGCGTGGATCTTTCGCGCCAGTGTACCATCTTAACCGATAGCCTCCAGCTGCATTTTAACACTTGAAACACAAAAATTGCTCATGACTTAAATTTTTGTGTCGTAATCAGTGTACTCACACAGTCGGCGGTTATAAACATGCTGTATCGCATAATATCTGAAAGTTAACTTGACGTTTGGACTGCTACAGCATTCATCTTCAGAAGTAACCGTTAAACAGATTTTGAAGCTTTAAAAATTTTCAATCTAGTGGAAGACTGGAAGCTAAATTGAAAATTAACTCTAATTGGTCCGCAGAGTTAAAATGGTCTACGCCACTACACTACAGTGATGACGGCAAGTAAATGCCCTAATGATATTTCCTTTGGACGAGCGTCATCTGAAAAACCACAAGGACCATTCGAAGAAACGCAGAATCCGCCCCACAGAGTGAGAGTTTGTCTAGAGAATCGTTGATTCATTCTGGAAGCGCTGGAGTCGAGACGTTTTTCCATCCCTAGTAACAAAAAAGCAGTGGCAAGTCGAACGAAGAAATGTGAAAGCCAACTACATCTCTCTCACCAGCGGATAGTAATGCTGTTCGAGGCAAGTGGTGCATTGGATCTATCCAGGAGCAGACGGTCGAATAAGGCGTCGACTGGCACGTACAGTCGTCCTGTTGCGTCCTATAGGCTATAGACGAAATGTAGACTGAAGACTCAAGTGATCCTCGCACTTAACTGGACAATTTAAGCAATTGTCTCTCTAAGGTAAAGTCTGTATACGAGCCAGGAGGCCCATCAGGCCGGAGCTTATCCCGGTTTCCATGGCATGAAACGACTAGGAGTATTTCTACTTCCCCCTGGATAGGATGTCAGTCCATCGCAGGGGTACCCCCCAGCATAAAATTCACCGGTACCCATTTATACACCTGGGTGGAGAGATGCACCGTGAGGGTTAAGTATCTTGCCCAAGAACACAACATAATTTCCCCGGCCAGGACCCGAACCCGGACCACTCGCTCCGGTGTCGGGCACACCAACTATGAGGCCACCGTGCCTCCCACTGTCTCTTTATAGACTCCTGAAAAATAGAGTTGGCTTTGACGGGATTCGAACTCATGAACCTCTGCGATGCCGGTGCAATGCTCTACCAACTGACTAAGCTATGTACCACTCAGCTGGGGACAGGTCAACGTGTTGGGCTCATTTTTTCCCGTGAAAGGACTTGATAATTGAAATAATTGTACAGATTTGAAGAGAGGGTTTTAGACGAAATGTAGACTGAAGTGATCCTCGCACTTACGTGAATATTTGAAGCAATTGTCTCTTATAGACAGTTTAATCTGTAAAGCTTCGACTCGTAAAGCAGTCTTGACTATAAAAAGAGTGAAAATAAAATGTGTGTACAAATAAAATAAAATGTCAATAGATAAAACAATAAGAATAAGTAAGATATAAATACGTAAGATCTAGATATGCTAAGTACAATTATGCAAATGATTTGATGGCTGCAAAGGCAATTCACTTGAAATTATTTATATTAACATCTTCAATTAATAGGTAAATTGTTCCATGTTGCTAGCGTCCTTAGATAAAAAAGATTACTTGTAAGAATTGCTTGATACACTAATTTATTGAAAAGGACGAATACAATTCGATAATCTAGTAGTTCTTGTTATTTTGTGCACCTCAGAGGGGGA
>BLFO01003001.1:114618-118534 GCA_014634245.1 Montipora cactus | reverse complement strand
CAGAGGGAGAAGGGAGGAGGGGGGTGGGGGAGGTGGCATGACCCATTAAAATATTGCAGAACATAGTAGTTTGAAAGGAGGAGTCGACGATCCTCAAGAGAGTCCCAACCAACTTGTTCAATCATTGGAGTAACGTTGCTAAGTCGTGAATAGTAATTGAACACAAATATTGCTGCTCGACGCACAGACATCCCAAGCTCAGTGTGAGCATGGCCGACAAAAATATAAGGATTTGTATGGGAATCTCGATAAAAAGCTTAAGAAGATAATTATATGAAAAAATTCTCAATTAAAAAGCCTAACCTTATTGCAATTGTGGGTAGCTTCCTTCTTGTGTGGTTATTTTCCAGATCCGACGCGATTTGAGCTATTTTTCAAAACTGGGTTGTCAACGGTTATAATAAAATCCCAAGGCTGGAGACTAAATTCTCAGGTGCCACCAATTTGAGTCAAATGTTCCTGGATAAAATGTTCCCACGGTCACAATTCCACATCAGAATCAATTGACAAAGATTGAGCTTTCATCTCAACCCACTATCAAAGCAATAGCAGTCCTGCCACAGGTTGCCGAAGCTCGGTATACGATTTATAGACTTTGTATGGGAAAACATACTTTGAGCTTATAAATGCTAAAATAAGCTGTAAATGTAGAAATAAAGTTCGCTTACCTCTACATACGGTTGTCCTCGTCTTTTCTGTGCAATCGGAGGGCAAATTTGTATCCGTTTTAGACGGGTTTGTGGCTTTCGAATTTTTGCGATGTCGTTAGTTATAGCTTGATGGCGATCGTATTACATTCTGCACTCTCATTGGCCAATTTGAAACACTATCCACGCGCAATAATTAGAATGTTTCAAATTGGCCAATGAGAGTGCAGAATGTGATACGATCGCCATCAAGCTATAACGGCAGTAGCCACACGTCTAGCTGAACGGATGGGAAGATTATAGAAAGTCGAACATTATTTGGAATTTATCCGCCAAAAATCATTGTGTGGTCCCGGAGTGAAGTTGATGTGATAAAACATTTATCTGGGCTTAAGGCTATGGTGTTTTTATGGCGATTCGGACCGTTGGTTCGTGATGCGAGGGCAATTTGTGGGACGAGATCGCCGCGAGTCACTAGCCTTTCTTCTCTTTATGAGGGGAAATGACAACTAACGACATCGCAAAAATTCGAAAACCACAAACCCGTCTAAAACGGACACAAGTTTGCCCTCCGATTGCACAGAAAAGACGAGGACAACCGTATGTAGAGGTAAGCGAACTTTATTTCTACATTTACAGCTTATTTTAGCATTTATAAGCTCAAAGTATGTTTTCCCATACAAAGTCTATAAATCGTATACCGAGCTTGGGCTGCCTGTGGTCCTGCGAGCAACGTCAGGCTGTGAATATTGCAACAAAACAGCTCTCGAAGGCGGTGCTTTATCACTAAAGTTGCCACGGCTTCGACCGTTCATAACAAACTGACCCTTACCGGGGTGGCAGACCTTGACATGACTGCATTGACACAGTCGTCGAATCACAGCTACGCCTCCTTCGTGTTGACAAAGTTCAAAAAACATTCGCGAAGCCGGGAAGCGTTGAAAGATGCGAGAATGAAAGCCGTAGTAAACAAACTTTTGCGCATTCAAGGCGCTTTTATCAGTTCATAGGATTTTGTTCGTAGTAGGCTGTTCGCGATCGTTACTGTATTTGTCAAGCCTTGAAGGAATTAATATTAATTAAGCAAATAAAATTTGTTCCCGTTGTTTGTCAACGGCAACTTTTTTTATTCCCCTGGGTCTCTCGACATGGCAAATAAACTTCGTTCTCGTAGGATATTATTGTGCTACGAATATTTTGTGGCTGGACTTACGGAAGCCAGTGAAATTTAATTATTAGCATCTGAGAGTAAACAGTTGCGTCGGGAGACCCAGGGGAATTAAAAAAATTGTCGTTGCTATGTAAGCCAACAAGGGTTTTTAAATAAATTATACTGCCATATGCTGGGAATAGGGAAATAGGCCGTGAAGACATTCTAAGTGCTCTAATATTGGTTCCTGGGAAACCCGGCATATATTAGAGCATGTATTAGAGAGTGGGTTCAGGGATGGCGCAGTGGTGAGAGCACTCGCCTCCCACCATTGTGGCCTGGGTTCGATTCCCAGACTCGGCGTCATATGTGGGTTGACTTTGTTGGTTCTCTACTCTGCACCGAGAGGTTTTTCATCATTTGACACAGATGCTTCACTGTTTGGCAAGTAAACATTCCGCGGTAAATTAATTATGGCCCGCTGAATTCCGGGGATGTCACTTTCGATTTTGCGATTTATTTGTGCAGCCAAAACGTACAATAACAAAATTGTCGCTGATCGTAACTGTTTATATTCTATATTCACGGTTCAAAATTAATGTTGTTTTCATGCCGTAAACATGTTATTCTCGAGCGACCGTCCTGGAAACTTCCTTCTGCTCTTTCTAAAAACTGTGTATCAATATTCATTTACTTTTGCATCAATATTTGTTTTTGCATAAAGCAAGCTAACAAAATCTGTACCTTGCTGAGTTTGCATTTGTTAGCGTTTATAGTATTTTCGGTCCAATGCTTCTGTTTTACGAAGGGGTATATGTTTTTGGTCACCCACCCAGACACTAACACGGACTTCTGCATCTTTATCAAGACTTCTTTACTCTTCCTTCCCACTAAAACCCTAAAAGTTCTCTCAAGTCCTTTGGAGTATCCTCCCAGTACATCTAGAATGATGTTGTGCTGGTCTATGCTGTATCCTTTGAATTGTTGTTTTAGTTCCAGCCACAAGGGGGCATACTTATCTGTCTTATCCTGGTCTTTTGCAGCTCTGTTGTCCACCCATGGACAACTCATCTCTAAGATGGTAACATTCTTCCGCTTGTGGTCTGCAACCCTAGCATCTATCCGGTTGGCTCTCACTACCACGTGGTCTGCGTACAGCGGGACATCCCAAAAGGCTTGTGCATCTGCGCTTTCGTAGACAGGTTTTGGCTCGATCGGGGAGTACCAAGGCGGCACAGTGTCCACGAGTGCCAGATCATGGAGCATCTCAAAAAACAGAATCTTCAACACGCAATTATACCTGTGGAGGTATTTGCTCTGCTCAAGCGCAGAACACCCAGCCAGAATATGCGCAAACCGACTCCTGCGCTTTACCGCAGAGTCTGCATCGCACGTCACGTTCCCTAGCAGTTCTCGTCTTTTTACTCTGGTAGATTCGTGTATTGAGCATCTGCTCGTACAGCTCATAGATACCAGAAATCACGTATGATGGACAGGATTTCCACTTAAGCCAGTCAAAACACCCGTTACTCAGCTCGGAGTCACTCCATCTCGATGCGATCAGCTTCCCTTGCCAACTCTGACTTCGCACGTCCTTCTTCAGCTTTTCTTGCTGAGCTCGCTTCAACTGCTGTTTGGTCTTTGTACCTGGGATCTCATCTCCATCCTCAATACAGCATGTAGGGTTAGGGTGCACCAAATTTAGCTTTATCCCAAGCTCTTGCCCATACTTCAAAGCCTCCTTGACTATAGAACAATGTCCTAGCCTTACTGAACGGTCTTCAAACTGGCGCACCAGCTCCATGGTTGGATCCTCATTTTTGAACAGGTTGAGTGCACCTTTGATCTTAATCGCCTTGTATTCGGCCTCGACGGAACGCAGAACTCGTCCTCCGCTCTTCCTTGTAAGATGACATAAGGCAGTTGAGCCCAGCGGGTGCTTTCCTCCCTGCTCTACGACGATCTTGCGCGTCTCACGATCAATTCGTTGAAGTTCCGTGATGGGAAGGTGTTGTGTCCACATCAAGTAAGTCAAAGCAGGTAAGGCGTACTGATTGGAGGCTACAATGCGATTGAATTCAGAGAGCGGACTGGACCATATGATAGACATTCTGTTCAG
>BLFO01003001.1:102118-107118 GCA_014634245.1 Montipora cactus | reverse complement strand
ATGTAACATTTGTACAGTGTTACACTTTAATTTTCCCCCCACTCCTCGGGTGAAACGTGAGTGTTACAAGGTGAAACGTGAAACGTGAAACGTCAAACGGGTGACGGGTGAAACGGATGAAACGTGAGTGTTACAATCTCCACTGCCATGTATCTGAGCAACATAATTACCACACTCGTATTGCATCCTTGCAACATCTCAATCCCATTCCCTATAGAATAAACAAAAGAAATTTTTTCCCAACAGTAATTGGATGTTATTCCTATTTCTATTTGTCGAAAACCAAGAAAACAGTTGTTTAAAAGAGCTCTCTTCCAGTATTATTTTGCTCAGTATTAATCCCTGTCACACGACCTTTGTAACATTGATTTTCCTCTCTGTCCCTTATTTCCTTTATTTATAGTAAGCTTTCCTTTTTTATCTTAACAAAAATGAAATAATTAAAAAGGGCATATAATTATTCTAACTATATCATGCCCTTCTCCCCTCTTCCTTGTTCCTTCAACATTGCAACTATTTCACTAAATTTAGTTAATGTGGAGTAAATAAACAATACCAAATGTGCTTGAGGCAAAAGGAGGCAGTCGTCAAGCTTTAAAAGAGCGTGCATGTGGAATTAACTAGCCAGTCTCGTGGATGGTACCACAAGTTGCGTGGCAGTGTGAGTACAAAAGGACCCTTAATTGTTTCAGCTTTAGACGACCCCTGTTGAAGACATTAGCATGTCGAGTGTCAAAAGGTTAGGTCCTCAATCGAAACTATGTAAATTATATTAATTATTCTTCAAACTAGAGTATTGTAATGGCTTCAATTCCCACCCTTGTAAAATATAATTGCAAAGGAACGAGTTTATATCTGATGTTTGTCACCACTGTTTGTGTATTACTCTAAATAAAATAAAATAAAATAAAATAAAATTAAAAAACATCAGAAATTTAACAAACAAAAATTTGGGAAAACTAAAAAACGTCTATAGGCGGATTATGAAAAATCCATCTGTTGAAGATTCTATGATAACGGTTGTTACACATTCTTTGATTCTATTACTTCAAGTAAGCAAATGCTGCAAGAAACAAATCAGAAGATTTTGGATAATGAGGATTAAGCATCTTTAGGCCTTACTTACTGTAGATGCGTTACCATGGTAACAACCAGCAGAGCACATTAACTGTCAAAAATAGACACTGTCGTGGTAACACTTATCCGTGACCGAGTATGAGCTTCCAGGAAAAAAAATTGCATAAATATGGCAGAAATGGAAGTGTAAGTGCTAAAAGACTGTGTTCAGTCATCTTAAGATGTCTACAAAAACATTTCCCTCTGTGATCCGGCTGAGTGGTATACGGGGCTAGAATGGACTTTCCAACACTCGATACCACCCAGTCCAGAGGAATCGTGATTGTTATGGGTGACGTAATCTTGATATCAAATCTGTAATGAGGCGTTTTCTTCACTACTGCACCAATAAGCCCTAGTTTATCCTATAGTGGTAGGAAATGTCCTGAAATAGAGGGCGACAAGAGGCAAGTTCTGTATGATAAAAGTCGTAAAGAGTCCTTACGATTGTCCTCATCTTGTACATCCCTTGTCCAATTCGCTTTACTCCGCAAGTGAACATGACTGAATATAGATAACCCTAACCTAGAAACACCTCTCACTGTCAGTGTTACTGTGAATATATCATGAGGTAGTTAGAAAGACACGTTTATGTTTTTGATTAAATTTGACCTTTCATTCATGTAGCCGCACTTTCTGCTGGGCATAAGTGTTACACTTATGTCCAGACATGTCCGTAATTAGACGCATTTTCCATCCATTTCCGACAATAACGTAAGTGTTACGGTCAGTGGTATTTTTGATGGGGTTAAATGAAGCTGCAGGTATCCTCACTTGAGGATTAGAGCTTCGGGGCCACTTGCCGTTAATTCCCTTTATTGTATGGCAAGCAATTCTCAAGCTAAATGAAGCATTCTGATTGGCTGGTTTTTGTTAGGGATTTTACAGAACGGACTATTACCATGGAGACGGTCCGTTTTCATATTTTTTCTTTCTCCTTCGGGAAATTCAAGTTGAAAAAAGCACAAGATTTTAAAAAAGGCAGAATTAATTTTTTTTTCATCACAACGGTACAATTGTAGCAGGCAGAATTTACTTTTACGCGAAAAAGGTTAGCGTTCAAAGTTCGCTGATGCAAAACGAACATTACTAGCATTCACCAAGCGGAAAAGTGTCCGATCGCTCAACGAAACGATGTCATATAGTAAACAACTTACTGACCTCATTCGGTCGTTTTTGTACGGACCTCGGGCCAATCTTCCCTAGTAGGGCCCTCGCGCGCGGCTAGTTAGAGGTTTTATTCCTGGACACGAGTAATAATGAAGTTGAGGAGAGGAAAAGGTGAACACTTCGTGATGCTTATCTAAATCCGCGTGAATATCGGCACTGAACCGATCGGCACTGAACCGACTCGTTCTAATTCAAGTGTCACCGAAGTGTATTTAGCGCCGAGGCACTAAATGGGGGTATTGTTCAGAAATCAAATCATATCCAATCATTGAGCAACTTTGTTTCACGGACCAATCGTTGGCAAGATACAACAAAGTTTCTCCTTATTCCCGCCAAGAAAACCCCTAATATGGGCAGTAAACAGTTCGATTGCCCAATCGCATTACTGCATTTCAGATGACGTCAAAGTGAACATTTCCGGAAAGTTCCATGGAGAGATGACATTGCTTGCAGCCGCGTTCACGAAGCCAATGAAAATTCGCGCTCGTTTGTTTTTGTTCGATAAGCCAATTAAATGCTTTGCGTTTTTGTTTACGTTCTGTTTTTTACGTTTATTTTTCAAGGTCATATGAAAGCCGCTCTATCAAATCATAGGTTTGGTTTGAGGAGAGGGGAAAACCGGAGTCAGAGCCGGAGAAAACCACTCAGAGCAGAGAAGAGAGCCAACAAACTCAACTCACATGTGACGCCGAGTCTGAAAATCGAACCCAGGGCACATTGGTGCGATGGAATTTCTTTTACCACTGCGCCATCCCTGCTCCCGTTGAACAGCGGTTAGTAGTTAACGACAAATACAAAACTAGGTACGCACCTTATATTGTATGGTCACCAGATTCTAGACACAACTCGGCTCCAAAACACCCTGCAAGCAGAGCCTTTCTTTTGCTTGCTCGATTTTGGCGTTCTCGAGAAAGGCTCTGCATGAATCGAGTAAGATCTTTATTGAATATGCGCTGCATGTTGCTAGGATACAGTCTCGAACCGAAGCCTAATATGCCAGATCTCGCCGCCATCTTGGTTTTTTCATGGTACAGCGGGCTCAATGATAACCATCGGTTTTGTCACTAAACGGACGCTCGCACTGGAAAAACCGGTTTGACGAGAGAAAACAAGATTGACTAATCCAGAAGCTCGGGCTGCGGCGGCTTCAAGGAGTTGAGGCGATTCGGGCAGAGCCTACTTTTGTCCTCCTCAGTAAAGAAAAAGAAAAAAGGAGGCTCTGCTCGCAGGGTGGCTTCAAAACGGCAATTACAGAGAACAACAACTATGTAAATGCCCCATCCGAAGCATGTAGCCGCTTCCTGGATTATAACGTGCCTCGCAATTTGAGAAAACTGCATCCTACATTCAGGTGAAGCCAAACATGGGTTGTTGACGCAGCTCTGTAAATAGAATGCATTCATTTTATGATGGCATTGTGGTATAGATTTTTCCCCCGCCGAGAATGAAACAGTTCAAAGTTCCGAAGAAAATGTACTTTTGGACGGTTGAGTGACTGCGAATACTGCGAATATAATAAGGACGCGTATGGTAAGGTTGGATGGAACAACGGACTATTGGTCGCCTCGGCGGGATAGGTCAGTAATTAGATTGTTCTCTTTCGCTTTCTGCTTTAAAGCATAAGTTAAATCAAAATAATTTTTAGTTTGATTATTTTCTGCACTTTCCTTACGATTTCGTGCTACTGCCAAAGTTAAGCAATACCTTTTCTCACATTTATTGGTCACATCTAAGGGGTGCCTTTTCGTATCATGGCGTGGCAAATTACTATTCCTGGACCCCTATTCGTAGGAACGCAGTCACCAGAGTTCATAAGGATTCATCATTTACATATATTGCCTGCGTAACGCATCATCCTACAACTTTAATTTTATTGCGTCGTGTTTGACTTGTGCAAATAACAAAATGTGCGCGTCTGGGTAGAAGCAAAAACGAGCAAGACATTTGAATTACAAAAGACAAAAAAAATTATGCTTCTTGTGTGCACTCTTAACTGGCTTACGAAACGGGGGACCCATCAGTTCCTTTGTGGCATTCGTCTACATTTGCGAGACGGAAGACTATGACAGAGCCATCAGCCGGCTTGTAATGGTCCACTCCAAGCGGAAGGGGCTGTCCTGTTGTGTCATCATAAATCATCCAGTAGGTGCGAGTCTCTGGATCCTGATGACAGAAATGAAAATGAATACCTGCGCATTCGCAGTTGGGTCAAGCCTCGACATCCATTTTGGGCCACAATCACAGCCCCAAGGAATTATCGTGGAAGAACTTCAGGCTCCAATGGTAACAAAATTTTTGTCACAGTTATAATGTAGTTCTTTCTAAGAAAATAAGTCTTTTCTCTATCTCCCTCCTTAGCAGTAGTCGCTGTCCAGGTACAGATGCAAGCTAGAAAGTGAGGAAAATCATGGCCAAGGGTTTATCGATAAACTATTTTCTAGGATGCCTTTGTCCTCAGTCTGCAGTACGTTCTTTACTAACTTTGCTCCTCAAGTAAAGATAAATGATTTAGATAACCCTAACCGTATCTAGAAGCACCCCGCACCCTTTGTATTACTGCAAGTAGTTTAGTTGGATATTGGCACTTTATAACGCTGGTTAACATTCAGCCGACGTCTTGTTAGCATCACTTTCGTGTTTATAAGTGATTAACTAATGTCCAGAAATTCGCTTTTTTCACATTCCCCATAATACACTTTGTTTGCCCCCCAAAT
>BLFO01003001.1:68568-81068 GCA_014634245.1 Montipora cactus | reverse complement strand
CACTTGAAATGCCTAGCTAACTACCATTGACTTATTTTTTGTGTCCTGCTATGAAGGGGATCTAATGCTAACGTTGCCAGATCAGGCGATGAAACTAAAGACCTGGCAGTTATGTTCAGTTTTGGGTTTACAGTATGCTAAATTTGCTTCTATAAATCTTGGTAAGCATGATAAAATATATTAATACGTAAAAAAGTTCCACCGCTTTTATTTTGGAAAACATCTGCAATTTACGTCTACTTTTCTTCTTTGTTATTGCGCATATACAGCCCCCATTATTTCAGGGACTTTCATTGCCTAATACTGAGAGAACAAGTTAACTTCATTCTGCATTCAGGCCTCGGTTGTTCAAAAGGTGGATAACACGATCCTCCGGATAAATCACTATCCATCGGATAAGCACTAGCAAACTGACCAATTGAGTTATACACGCTTGTCCCGTCAGCTTATACCTAAAAGCTCAGTGATTTCCGCAAGGGGCGTATGGTTACAATAAAATGAATAAATGTAATAAAACTATTCACAATTATTTAAAGTTTGTTAAAATTTCTTATACTTACTATAAATTACCAGCTAATAATTCCATTCACTAAAAGTATTTTGACTTTCTCCAAAGTAGGAGACGAGCAAAGGTCAGATGAAGGCGTTCGCATAAGAGGGTTCCTGGTGCTCATTAATTTTACCATTAAAGATTAGAAAGGTTCCAGATTCCCGAAGTGTAGTAAGAAGCGAGTTCCACAGTTTTTTTAGCTCCACAATAGCAAAAACTTGTTTCTTAGGTCTTCAGTTATAGGTAGCGGTATCCGCAGTGAGGTGGATACGCGTTGGCCCACAAGGGTCATGCTGTAAATTACAAAGTTGCTGCAAATTCAGTATAGTTGCTGAAAATTATATAAAGTTGCTGCAATTTTTAAGAAAAGGTTGCAGCAAATTCATTGTCGTTGCTGAAAATTAAGACATCAAAAGTATGCGCGGGCACTGAAGGAAGGAGAAGTACTGAGTACTCGGTACCACGATTTTTATATAGTTGAGCGCGAAGCTGTCATATAATTTTTTTCCTCAAAAGGCTTGCTCTATTCTCACTTAATAATAAATTAGCGTATCATGAAACGACCATTAAAATACGCCGTGGTCCTTTGGGACGCATCAATGCACTGCACGCTCCCCTGATATATAGAATACACTGCGTGGTTTTGATCTCACTGTGTCACAGCGCGCCGACCGCCGAGACGACTTTTCAAGGTTCGCCCCCTTGGTGTTGGTTGACAACTTCTCACTTCTCGCGTCTATTCTCGCTGTCTGCCTCTTTCCACAACAATCCGCGGATCTCTCTTCCATAACTTAGTTTCGCGATGTGTTAAGTGGTAGACAGTGAGGATATAGTACTGTGAGTACCGATGCATTATAGACACGTGTGGATAGTACTGTATCCTCACTGTCTACCACTTAACACATCGAGAAACTAAGTTATGGGAGAGAGATCCGCTCCCTACCATTCCCTGAGGCAGTCTGCCATAACCTAGGTCTCCGATCTTTCCCAAAAACAGATCGACCTTGTAATTTCAATACCCAACACTCCATAACTCAATAAAGATTTATTAACGAACCACCGTAGTGTACTGGGATGAAAGATGTAATTCAGCTCCACGAAATTCTCTGCAAATTTCCTTGGTCGGAAAGTTGCAGGTTCGGCGGAGAGCTCATAGAAGTAAGATTAAGTGTAACCCGTTCTAACAACTGCAACGAAGCAGCAGCACTGGAGATTCGAGTATAACATAAAGCCATTGCTGTGCTCCGCCAACCCACGTACTGGGCAATCTGCTCCGGAATACATCCCAAACCCTTGAGGGTGTATGAAATTCCTACAAGAAAGCTGTGAGGGGTGTCCCCGTCATTGATGCCGGCGGCCGTGGGATAGTTTTGGAGCCCTGCAGATACGGCTGGCCCTGCAAACGGACGATGTGACACAAACTTTTTATGTTCCGAAGACCTAAAGAGGTACTCACCAGGGAGAGGAACACCTAAGGCCCCACAAGCGGCTATATAAGAGTTCAACCAAAAAGCTGGGCAGACTGGTACATTTGGTATACGCAACAGAGCAAATGGGCGAGACTGACCTGCACGCCTCATTTTACAAAACGTAAAGTTCAGAAGGAACCCCTCCTACAGGTCTTACGAGAGCATGAGCGCATATGGAGTTTCTGCTTTCCCGCGGCGTCCTTGCTAATCAAAAGCTTTGCAATGTCTTCCGCGGTAGCAGCAGAAAGTTTCTTCGGGGCTACAAGAGAGTGTAGGAAACTTGATAGGTGAACTTTTAATGAGTCCCTTTGCCGTTCATACGGTTTGGCCCCACACGATTTTTGGAACTCTGTAAAGAGCTTGTTGATCAAAGGCATGTGCGCATGTGGACGGGTCCCTTGCGGTGACTCAAGCGACTGAGGTTTACCGCAGGCCTGGCAAAAGCTCGCGTCACTGTCGTTTGGATAAGAGCAGGCGGGACATCGGCAGGCGGGCTTCCATGGGCGTTCGATCTATAGAGACAAGCGCGAGTACATAGCTTACCAGGGGCAGACACAGCGAAAAACCCATAGATCCCAAGGCAAGGGCCTAGCAACGAAATCCGGGGAGGTGCGGAAAGGGAAAAGTAATACGGCCGGATCACCTTTGCGCCCAAGAAGAAAAGAATCTACTGCCATAGCATGGAGTATTGCCCACCAATAGCGATGCGGGTGTAGACGAGGGACAACGTCGGTAAGAGCGAAACGCTGGCGCTGATCGAGAAAGTATCGCAGCAACGGCCTCACGAGAACGAATGGGGGAAAGACATAGACGTTATGTTCGATTGGTATTGGTTGAGCGGAAACATTAAGGCCCAAAGAATACGGGATCGGCCAAGGCGAGTAATGAGGCAATTAACAAGCTTCCATCCCTTCCTTTGCGACAGTTGCTGTCCAAAGACATCAAGTCAAATGTGTGTGGCCCAAATCGCGCTTGAACTCGGGCCCACGCCTCGTCGGACAAGGAACAATCAATGTCAGTCAGGGCACGGGAGGGCACGTCGGCAATGTTTTCACTCGATGGGACATATTTGAGATGCAAAACAAAGTTTCCAACACTCGATTCACCAGAGAACTCCTACAACTGTCATTTTCCCAGGATGCCCGGAGGGTCACGTTGTCCGTCCACACGTTGATTCTTGCGTTTCAGATAGAAGGGAAAAAGGAGTTCAAAGCGTTACATAACGCTCTGGCTTCGAGGACATTGATATCACCTTCAAGGTCGAACCAATAATCTCGTATTTGCTGGCACGGCTTCTTCGCCAAATACTTGTTAGGAAAATTATGTCAACCGTGTACGATCCCATATCACCGTACTCTTCTTAATCTGGAAAAATAATTGTATTCTTCTTGATCCCCATTCAGGCCTTACTCGTCACAGGAAATGCTCTGACTCATTTTATCGGACAAATTTCTAATCAGTTCAGGCGAAGTCGCTGAATTATTCATTAGTTTTTCTGTTTTCCTTTTACATGTAATTGCGTCCCCCAGCTAACGTATGCATAACGGCTCCTGATATAAAATCGTACAACTAGGGACGTAGATGGTTTTGCGGTTGAATATTCATCCCAAGCTAGGGTTGAGAATGGAGAGGATAGAGGGTCAGGGGGATTGATCGGGAGCGGAAGCGGAATGGTCGAAATATTGAGGTGCAACACTCCTACCCTGAGGGCCTTTATGGGAGGAGGGGGTAGTAAGGTCGCTCTTCTCCTCTTCTTGTTGTCATGCATTTTCCCTCGTCATCCCATCAATTACAATGCTGTCCCAGTCTTTTTGATTCCAACATTATGTTTTTTGTTTATTTTTTCTCTGCCATATTTCAACCTTTTAGAAAAGGCGCATATTTGTTGTCTTCACTTTTCAACCCTCATCGGCTGCAATAACCTCGCGTTTCCCTTCGTATTCGCAATTCAGTCAACAAACTTCATTGTTTTCCCTCAAGACAAGCTAACTTGGGAAGATTTGGAACTTCCGATAACGAAATTAATGACAAAGGCCATTAATAAATCTGTTAACAGTCTTTTCCGGGGTAAGTTAAAAGGAGGAGCTGGCTGCGGTCGACAAGATTCCATAAATAGAATAACTTGCTGATACCAAAAACTGAAATGGTTTTTGGACTTGATATGAAGTGAGTCAAAAGCGGCAAGTTTTCAAAAAAAAAAAAAAAAAAACTAGTTAGTTTAATTGTAAGAAGGATTTTTATTTACAAATTGTAGTATTTGGGTGCCATTATCCCGATGTTTGCTCAAGGTGACAGTATGTTTGAAATGTGCCCAAAATACATTGTATCATATTTATCGCTTTGTTGAAGGAGCATTAGGTTAAAAACCTGAGAAATTGTGATGACCATTTAAATCGGATGAGGGCGGATCTCTTCTTAGTCACTAATGTGATTACAATTCACTTTTTAATGTGAGATGCGGTAGGCATACGCCGTCTTAAAACCAGTCGAATGTCTCCTTTTTGTTGGTAGTCACAAATATGCATACTCCACGGATGGAATTAAGCTCCGATCGGGTTAATCCAATTTTATGTCCTTCGGTATTTCCAAACTGCCTTACGGCGATTAAGACACCCACAATTGCCCCCAGCTTTCTGGCATTCTAAGAGCGCGTTAGACAGCACTCGACCACAATGACGAAGTTCTGAAATTGCGATGAGAGCAAACATTTAGTTTGGAATCCTTCCCGCCCGTGATGATTGACACAGTATTAAACCACACATCTGAGAGTATTTGATAAAGTGAACAGACGCTTTTCCTTTGACGTCTTAGACGACTAGTATAAATACGGAAAATACGGTGGACGCATTAAACGTCAGACGAATTTTCTTATTTGAAAGTCCATGTTTACAAATGAACTTTAAGGAAAGAATTTTTCGATTCGAACAAGAGGCGATTTTTCTACGATTTTTTAAATCGTACTTTTATTTGGTACACCCCTTCCGCTGGTCAGGACTTCACGGGCTCTCTGTGACGTAGATTCAGGAATGCTTGTTGGCGTGGGTCCTATGTTTCCTTACTGATCAACGCCAAGGTATCGCTCTGCAATCATTGTTGGTATTTTTCAATAAGCAAAAAAATCTACGATTTCTATGTCTATCATCGATGAAAGTGCCTCTGAATCCAGAAGTGAATCAACTGAGGATTTTAAAAAACGAATTTGAGGCGACTAGTAGCGGTCTAGTCGAGTCAGCCAGTGCTAGCACTGAAACCCAGAACTACATGGAACCCTATGTGGAAGAACCATTAGCTGACGAGGAGTGGCTACAAACTTACAGAAAAGAACAAGAGGATAAGGAAGGTCTCGCGAGGGAATGAAATCAACGCTTATGTCTGTTCCCGAATCGCATCAGTCTTCAACGATCTTCTCATTTTGCTGTCCATACAATACTTTAAGTCATCTTCTTTGAAGTGAATCTAGCACAATGACGAAGTTGTACCGGGCTTAGCCAGTTATTTCTTTTCACCATTACATATTCTGCAGCCATTTTCCTTCGTTTTTGAGCTATTGCGTTTTCCTAGTCGAAGAAAGGATTCCTATGCATACTAATTCCTTTTTTAGGATCAGCTGTGCTGTCACATCGAGTGCTTACGCATCTTTTCAGGCATTGTTTGACATCAACTTTCAAATCCTCATGTTCTCTAATCACGTGTTCCTGAATCTACGTCATAAGTTGTGAGAAGACTTGAGCGAGTGGTGTGTCAAAATGGCGCGCAATTTGAACACTATTAGAAAATTGTAGAAAATTTGCTTCTCGTTCAAATCGAAAAATTATTTCGCAAAAGTTGATTTTCCAGTATGGACTTTCAAATAGGAAAATAAACTTTTTCACGTTATGGGCTCTTTAAACATCTCCAGTTAAGTGCGTGTTAAATGACGTACTTAACAAACGTCTTAGTCGTCTCAGGTGTCCAAGGGGGTGTTTACATGAGACGGGGACGAACTAAGACCGTCATGAGTTCGTATCGGCGTTCATACATTTCGTTTTATGCGTTTACATGAGACCGGAATGACAATGAACTCAGACTCGTCTGACTTGGTCTCGGTTGCTGGACCGAGACGAGAAATTCTCGCACCGGTCTGAGTTGGTACTGTTCCGATGATGTAAATGACAACAAATCTCAGACCCGGTCCTGAAATTTCAAGACTCTATGCTTTTGGGTCAGCCACATATTTATTAGACAAAACATATCATTTCGTCCTGAAACCAGGTACCAAGCATTTCGTCCCGGTTTCATGTAAACGGCTGCATAAATTTCATACCGATACAAGTTCATACCGGTTTGAGTTTGTCGCGGTCTCATGTAAATACCACCGAAGCTGTCTAGTAGTATAAAGACGAGACGCACTAAACTGGAACGCACTTAGCAATGAAGGGCACACAGTCTCTTTGGTGATAAAATCTCGGTATTTTTTGAAGAAAATCATGAGTTTGATTTCTAGCCGTCGAAGTTAAGTGCGTCTCGTATGCATATTAGTCGCACTTACAGCCAGGCCTCGATTGTTCAAAAGGTGGATAACGCTATCCACCGGATAAATCCCTATATAGCGGATAAACACTAGCAAAAAAAATTGAGTTATCCAGTGGATAGCGCTATCCACCCTTCGAACGACTGGGGCCAGACGTTTAATGCGTCTAGACGTCTTAGACGTCCTCTAGTATAAATACAGCCATTATTTTGCATAGAACGAATACTCCAATCGACCTGTTTCTTGCGAACCACTTTTCTCACTCGTTGCGACGTAGAAAGAAGATAAGAGAATAGCCTTCAACGTCCAAACAAAATAAAAAATGAAATCAAGTTTTTACAAAAAAAAAAAAATAGCTATCGTCGAAGCGGCCCCCCTTCAAAGTACTAACCCTATTCGAAGGGTCTTAACCTCAGTTTACACGTAGAATAACACTGGAAAGACTAGCACTTGAAAGAAGAAAAAAATAAGAAAAACCCGGTAGTCAATCGATAAAAATTGAAATTGGGAAATCATTGGTTGGGGGTCATCCGGATATCAGAGTATCCAATACTTAAGCTCCCCAAGCCCTCTGGGAGGCGTCGCTGAACATGGAGAGAGAGAGGTGATGTTCCGACCGCCAAGGCAAATGACCAGACCAGCTGTCCAAGAAAATCCATTCCTGAAGTTCCTGTCGCAAAGGTCCCTGGATTGGAACAGAGATCTTTGAGTTCTTGGCAACAACGCTGATAGCCTTGAACACCTCCCACACATACAGCTTACAGGCCGGTATTGCGAGACTAAATTGTTCCCGTCAGTTGTGGGTTTTTGATTCACTGTTATCAAACATCTTTATTGACGACTTTCCTGCCAGACAATAAAAGAACTGCGTTCGAATCCTAAAAGGAAGTTATATTGTCATGAAATGCTCAGATAATGAAGTATACGAAACGATTTGATATTTACTCAGTGAGTCGGCTAGGTCCACAGCTGACAAATGACTTACATTAGTGTTATGACATCACTATAACGTATCTCATTAGCGGATAAATTAACTTAATGATCGATTATAGAATTTCTTGACGAAACATAAATGATAGTGTGAAAGATATATATGAAATACGTCATATATTATTGCTCTGCGGGTATGAAATCAAATGAAACCATGTTGCCTCGCAGTGATGAGCGTAAATTTCTATTGCGTCGAGAAGCCTGAAAATTTTTCAGGACTTCAACGGGATTTGAACCCGCATAATTACTTATCACGGGAAGTTGTAATAGAAATTTTCGCTCATCACTGCGAGGCAACATGGTTTCATTTGATAAATGATAGTGCTTTTCCCGCGAAACGCTGCAAGCTTTTTTACGGGCGCAAAAGATGATTCCAAGAGTTCGTCACGCAACGCCTTGAATTTCTCCTTTTTATCCAGTGGAACTACAAAGGCTTGCAAAAACAGAATTGGAGATGAGACTCAGGAATTTAACAGAAGTGGATGGCTGTGGAGAGCTTTTTGCAAGGTTAACAAAATATCCCGCTGAGGTCAGAAGAAATAACAAAATAAGGGCTCGTGCGAGTTGGCGACTAGGATGGCAAACTGCTGGGCCGGATAGGAATAACTGGCCCACATGTCTGTCGTCAATATACTGCGAGACAATTACGGCCAACGACCACGCGGCACTAGTGACGACAAGGCCAACGTTATGATATAAAAAGGCACTCGCCTTCCACCCGAAAGGTAAGGTTCAGAAAGAAAATAATAGCCCCTCCAGGAAAAACCGAAGAATTCCTGGGAGTCCGGGTGAATCCTGAGGTGCTGGTATCCACTCTTATCGCAAAATGTTGTCTGGAAATGCCCTGGGAGGACATAAAGAGGCAGGTCTGGGAGGTGGTCTAACTTGAAAGGGAAATCTTGAATCCATAAAGAAAACGCTCGTCGTGGCATAAACGCGGCTTAGATGGTTCGACTGTCAAGGGGAGGACTAAGTGAGGAGGAGAGCATTCACCAATCCTGCCGCAGACTTTGATAAGGTCCTGAGAAACCCAGGCTAAGACTGTAGTGTCGACGAAATCAGTAAACTGATGGCAGCAAGGGGAGTTCGGGAAAATAGAGAATGGCGGTACAGCGGAATCATAACTTTTCCCTTTGAAGTTTCCCTTGAAATGACAAAAGAAACTATCAACCCTTACCCCCTCTCGGATTATCTGTAGCAAATCAGCTTGAGGACAAACGTGACCAGTTGAAGAAAAGCGTTCTTCCCAGAAGTCAACATGATTATGTAAACTGCCTGCTTAGAATAATCTGGGTGTCTAAAACGCAATTGGGCTAGGTCTACAAGGGATGGATCTTTGCTAAAAAGAACCGCGGGACTCCCTTATCCTTCGCTGACCCCAGGTCTGATCACAGACTAGAATAAAGGCGCTGAGAAGGCCCCCCAAGGTCAACTAAGAAATGAGGCGAAAAACAGAAAAAAATAAGACGCTAATAACCAGGGGAAAAAACCAATAAATAAGGATAATGTAGGAAAAGATGTCCCATATCCTTACAGCATCTACATCATGCTAACGTTTAGAGTTTCCGCGGTCGCGTCCGCGGCGACAATCTCTGGCGAAATGCCCTGGTAGACCACTTCTATAACAATTGATCGGACTGTAGACATAAGGGCGTTGGCGCCTAAGCGGGCGGGTACTATTACGGCTTTGAAACCCAGGCTCTTCACGCTGGATAGTCTTGAGAAGCGCAGAGGACCCCTATGCAAACTTGGCTCTAATGGGATCGCCCAACAGGCCCATGAGCAACCTTTTATGAGAGAAGGGGAGAGGGCATTAGATCCTCCTTTAAATTCATCCAAAATGGCCGCGTAATAGTCTGCTTTTTTGTGGGCGGATGCCCCTGGCTGCTCGTACCAGAGCCTCGACGTGAGCAGAAGCCTCCCAAGGGTCATAAAGCAAGAGCAGCGGTGACAACGTAAACGCCCTACTTCTCCTCCAAAGCTAAAATAAATAAATAAATAAATAAGCAAATAAAAAAAATAAAGAAAAGAAGTATTTATTGGCATCTTTAAATATTTATGTGTCATAAATCTCGTCCCTAAAACCAAACCGAAAGATCCCGAAACAAGCATATGCCGGATCCAAAATGGACGCTAAGGCCGTATAACAAGAATCTTTGGTAAATATTAAACCGGCTTACAGAGCAAAACGGTCCCGGACCGCATATATATGACCAGTACAGGTTCCCGAAGCCGAGCGGGCTTAGACTGCAAACGTGATAAATACGTCGTCTCAAACAAAAAACGGCTCCCGGAGCCGGGCGGTCCCAGATTGCATACACAATAATATGTCACTCCAAACAAAAAAACAAACCAGCTCCCTGAGCCGAACCAATTCTTTCCAAACAACGAACAGGCTCCCAGAGCCAAACCGTCCGGAACCGCATACACTAATAATTGATTTTAAACAAAAACCCGGCTCCCGGAGCCGAAAGGTCCCGGACCGTATACAAAACCAACTCGCTCTGAAACAAAAAGAAGAAACCGGCTCCGGAGCTCAGCGGTCCCGAACCGCAAACGCATAACTTGTGTCTGGACAAAAAAACCTGCTCCCGGAGCCGGACGGCCCCGGACCGTACATACAAACAAAAAATAGATCGTCCAAACAAAAAATCGGCTCCCGGAGCCAAAAGAAACAGAAACAAACCAAAGGCAAAAAGGACCGAGTAAAAAATGGAAAAATATATGCCCTAGGGACACGTGGAACGTAGAATACGCTAAACAAACAGAACTAAACGCGTACAAACGAGTAGCTAAAGCTAAGAACGAACGAGAAGCACCAGAAACTAGCAATTACCTGATTAGCGGCCGCGGGTTGCGCCGCCGGTCCTGCGAGAGGTTCTGCGGGAGGTTCTGGATTAGCAGGCGGTTCTGCCGCCACCGGAGGTAAAGGCGGTAAATCAACGGCTGGTTCCGCCATGTAGTCGAAGAAAAGACGGGTTGACGCTATCGGAAAGTACAAAAAGACGAAGGCGGGCTGGTGTTGGTTGACAAACCGATACAAGCAAACCAGGATAAGTCGTCTCGGCGGTTGGCTCTGTGACACAGTGAGATCAAAACCACGCGGTGTATTCTATTTATCAGGGGAGCCTGCAGTGCATTGATGCGTCCCAAAGGACGGCGGCGTATATTACTGGTCGTTTCACGATGCGCTAATTAATTATTCAGTGAGAATAGTGCATAATATCCTATCGAATATTTCATTAATGTGTAGGTTAAGGACCCTTCGCATGAATGGATGGTCAATTTCAAATCACACTTCCTTGCAGTAAGAAATAAAGATATTTCAACAAGAATCAACTAAACAACCTGAGGAGATAATAATAATAATAATAATAATCATCATCATCATCATCATCATCACTTTATTTAAGTCTTAATGTTATTTAGCTGAGCACGAGTGCTCTACTCATAGGGGAGACTACAAATCAACTGAAGTCTGAAAAATTCAAATCAAAATCCCGGAGAGGGGAAAACCGGAGCTGGTCTTAGTACTCGGGGAAAAACATCTCGGAGCAGAGTAGAGAAGCAGCAAACTCAACCCACATATGGCGTCGAATCCGGGAATCGATCCTGGTCCACATTGGTCGAAGGCGCCTGCATAACTTGCGAAATCTAATGTGCAGTAATATTTGACAGGCTGAGGATGACGGCGTCATGCAGATCACTTGATTCCTCCGACTGAAAGAATCGTTCCAGAATCAAACGCCTAAGACCTACACAATTTTTTCTTGCTCATGATTGCAGAGAACCGACACGCCAGAGCGTTTTGGTGTTTCCACAATTGACAAGCAGTGGTCGGTTTTTCGAAAATCCCACAGCTATTTGAGTTTGTTTCGGATGCCATTAAATTAATCATTGTCTTCAAAACGAAGACGTCTTAAGGCATAAAAAAGCTGCGGGTGCCTTTTAATTGGTCTAAGGACGGACATTACTAAGCAACGAAACACCAAAACACCATGTTTGACCCCACCATACAATGAATACTAACCAACAAAGGTTGGATTTGAGATTAAATATCGTATAAGGCCTAATTAAGCCTAACAAGTTATTGCTCCTAATCTCAGTCTTAATCTGAATCCTCATCTTAATCTTAATGATTTACGAGGAATAACGTTCTAGGCCTAAAACGATAAAAAATCTCAAATCCAACCGTTGTCATTTAGTATTCAGTGAATGGTGGGGTCATACATGGTGTTTTGGTCTTTCGTTTCGCTGTTTTGTGGTTTAAAAATGGACTCAGACTAGATTTTCCAAGTACGTACATGGTCGTTTCACCAATGGCTTTTTCCGTATATTCAAGAAACAGAACCCGATGCGAAGTCAATTTGAATTGCATCGAGCAAGGCAAAGGTTCTTAAGTGGGAAGATTTGAAGCCATATTTCCATTTACCGAGAGATACGATAAACGAAAGAGAAAAGGATCGTCGCACTTATCTGGACTTAAAAAACCAATTGGCCATTTTCGAATTATCAAATGTTCCGCTTTATAGCAGGCCCGTAGCAGGGGGAGGGGCAGGGGGGGGGGGGGGCTTGCGCCCCCCCAGAAATTTTTAGACTTGAATTGAATTCTGCTACAAAAGTGGAATTTTTTTTACTAAAATGGACAACTGTCAATGGAAGCTAAAGTTTCAAAGTATTGTCGATCATAGTAAGATTATGTACTGTTGTTCTTCTGTGCAATTTGGAATTGTGTAAACAAACGAAATCGTATTTTTGCTCTGCCAAAAACAACCAACAGCTTTAAAATATCTGCTTATTAAACATGAAAATAGTCAGAAGCAAAATGGATCGAAATGCACCAATTACAGAACTTTATTGGTTTTTTTAAGAAGTCCGCCAGTTTAAAATATACTACTGTACTAGAGTAAGACGTAGGTTTTTGCGCGTTTATATTGAAAGTTTTACAATGCCTTCGCAAGAGCCGCCGAAAAAAAAAATC
>BLFO01003001.1:52262-58370 GCA_014634245.1 Montipora cactus | reverse complement strand
CAAGTGCATTCGTTGAAGATAATGGGGGATAATGATGACAAGAAAACTCGCCAATGATGTCTGCTGTAGGCTTGAATAGAGAAGTGGTGTGTGATTGTATGCCAGAATCTCCGTGAACACAGAATTCCAAACGCTTCCAGGCTTTTTTCGTTTTTTTTTTTTTAGAGAGTTTTACAAAATATGTGGGGCAGCGAGGCATGCATTAAGAAGGAAACGACGCTCGCAGTTGTGAATCGCTCCCCTCGCTCATGAATTCATGAGTAACGTTGTTCTATGTATTCTTAGTTAAATTTTGTCCATCATTCACGTAAATTTGAGTTGTAAGTTAACGAACATATATCTTTCGTAGCATTCCGATAGCATCTTGTAACATACAAGATACATAAGGAGCTTAAAATATGGAATTGTTGTCCTAAACACTGTGAGACCCCTTAAGGGGACGAGAATCATCTCCATTAGTTTTAAGGCCAGCCCCTGCCATGGCTATGAACTAACTAAAGTGACCGGATCTTTGTCCCATGATCGCTTAAAGCTAAGGGTTCGCGTCCTGATCAAGCTTGAAGTTCTTCGGGATTATTAAAATTGTTTTAGTTTTTATGTCCGAAGCGATGTTCCTACTCTATAATAAGGACTCAACAAGACCGATTTTCAGAATTAGGGTGCCGATTTTAGAGATTGTGACTCAGCAAATTTTTTTTTTTTTTTTGGCATCTCGAACATTATAAATAAATTTGCATTTCGGTAGCGAAGATTAAAAACCCGTAATTGATTTTGAGCGATCGTCGATAAAATATAAATATCTTTCTCTTTTTTACTTTATCGACGTTCGCGTGAAATCTTTTAACAATAAAGTATCGCGTTTACAAACAAACGTCACTCTAAACTTGTGTTTTGTCAAAAATAAAAGGTTATTTCCTGCCTGTTGGCGATCGTGTATCAAGTAACTTCTGAGAAGAAAGAGTAGAGTTATAGAATAAGATAATTTTCATACTTTTATGGCAAGCGCGCAACAGCCTGCCGTTTGCCGTTTCACATAAACGCAATGTTAAGTCGCTCTTACATCAGATATGACATAACGCAATCATAGCTTCTCCGTTATTTATTGCGTACCTTTTGAACCGTATTCTTTACACAAAATTAGACCTTTGATGCAAGAACTGTTACGTCGTATTTAAGGGATGCAAATCTAATCTCGCTTTCTCTGAGGTGTGCGCTCTTGAAAGATTTTAGATCCTGCAATTCGTCATCCTGACTCAAAGTGCGTTTTCTTAAAGCCATCAGATGGCCCATTCTATTCATACAAGGAAAGGTTACGTTTAAACAAACGTTGGCCGTGTAGCACTTATGTTTTAACTCTCACTCTAACCCACGTGGGTTCAATTCCCACCCTGGTCAGAGTTTTTCTCTGTCCTTGTAAGGGCCCATTTCCATCAGTAGGGCTAACGCTCACATGGTTCATATGGGATTGAAATCTAGCACTTCACATTACACTCTATTCAGTTCATTCTATTCATAGTTTTGTCGCACACTTGGCACGTGTCAAGCCTTGCTTTTCTAAAACTAAGCACGTCTTTCAAATTGCTATTAAATACATTTCGAAACGCTGAAAAACTAATGACAGGTCCCTTATTTCTCTTTCTTAAACTGGTTGTTTGCAAACGGGGGTGCAGGCGGACAAATTCAGACCACATTTGACGCATCGAAATGTTTGAGTTGAAGTATTTTTTGCACCGTGTTCGTGACTTCCGATAGTGTGATTCTGTTGCCTTGTAGGAAAGTATGAAGTCTATGACCGCATTCCTTGCTGCAGGTAAAAGTTTCCGAGGCGTCTTTTTTCCCCTTTTGTCAGGTTCTACTGATGGTCCCCTTAGGTCGATTTTATTCAGCAGGACTTCTATTTTGCTTTTAGAAATGCCATAAACCTTTCTGAAAGCCGTTTTGCACACCTTTCCAAGTTTGGGTACGTGATACCTTATTTTCCGCACCCCACGAAATGTCAATGTAACCTCCATGAGTTTTGAGAATAAATAATTTTGTTCGTTATATGGTTTTCTGTGAACCATGTTCCTTTGCTCTCGAATAATAACTTTAGTTCTGTTTATGCCTTCCTTTAAAAGGCAACCACGGTCGCAGCATGTAAAATTAATCTGATCCAAGGCCTTAAATGGTGCATTCTTACGCCATGTGGGTTTTTTTCTCTTTGGCACGTAAATCCTCATCAACCTGCTGTTTTTCAAGGTCTTTCTCCCTTTTTCCACTGAGCTTGCTACTGGATATCCTAGTTTGAAATAATGCCATGGTCTAGTTACATCAAATGTGTATACCAATTCATTTAGGTCAATCTCATCTGAACCACTGCTCTCTGCAGGCAAACGATGCGGAGAATTCATCAGTACTCCTCTGAGTCATTTCTTAAACCTTTATGTGCTTTTTTTTCTTTTAAAGGGTTTTTCTTCTGTACAGAATAGTCTAGCTCTGAATTCTCTTATATTAATGACGCATGAAGCTGTTGACACCCACACTTACGTTCAAGTGTTCTAGTAACGCCAAGACTCGACGAGGCTAATTGATCACAACAAATGTCATTAATTTGGATGATAAATTCTGTTCCGTTAGACTCAAATACAAAAAGGGACAAATATTGATTGTGATAGCATGGAACTCCTTGACAGCTCTTTCTTTCTCGAACGTATGGGGTGAGGAAATGACCTGTTGTGATTTCACGCAAAGGGCAACAGTAATACAAGTGACGCCTGTTGCAATCGAAACGTAGATAAAAACGCGTGATCGCGGGATTTTCGGAAAATTCTGGTTAAAAAGTAATATACAAAATTACCTTGAATTGCCTGCGTCATTTCAGTAACATCTAGATTTTCTTTGTTTGTTTTCTTTTACTACAAAATGCCCATTGCCCGCTCCAAATTGCCATTAAAAAAAAAGTTCACTTACCCACAATAACCTCTGTGAACCCCGGCGACATTTGAGACAAACAAGCCTTAGACGCATTATGTTACCAAAGGTTCTTACACTACAAATGGATTACCATAAGGTTTGTCCAATGCCAAAAATAGTAATAATGCAACATATTGCGAGCTGGAGCCCTACCTTTACCCGGCTTGAATTTTTCAACGCCCTCATCCTTTCTTTCATCGGACTGAATCAAAAAATGTTTTATATTTAAGTACTTTATCTATGCATGAACGGGTCATCTCAAGATAATTCTATTAACAGTTGTTTGTACTTGTTATACTTAGGTGTTGCCGACACCAAAGGTTTCTTCGCAAGACTCTCATTATGCCAGAAAACTAAAAACCAACCTTTTCGGAATCTACTGTGCAAACGAAGACATTATACATTGTTTTTTTTACGACGAAACCATTGGCGGATGCGGTCCCAACGAGGTAGTATCCTTGCTGAGCTACCTATTAAAAATACTTCATGAAAAATATGGACCATTTCATCACCTTATCCTTTGGTCAGATAATTCTCCATCACAGTTTAAAGAGTGCTATCTATTCTTTTTTCTGGAATACCTCATAAAAGAAGAAGTGTTTTTGCGAATTGACCTTAAATTTTTGTTGGAGGGACATTCTTACTCCATTTGTGACAGGCGATTTGGCTGCATTCAAAAGTATTTTGACTGTCATGAAACAATTGAAACTCCTCAAGATTGGGAATTAATTTTGAGAGATAGCCATCTGAGTAACGTTAAAAGCTACTGGATAACGCCGGATTGCATCATGGACTATAAATCTTTTTTCAGGAGAAAGTACGTTTTCAGAAGTGAAGACGTGGAAAACGCTAAACTCGAGGTGAGAAAGATAGCCTTTTTGAATTTTGGGTACGGAGAAATGGAAGATGAAGAAGGAAACTTGCGTCTATGCAAGCACACTGAAACGACCTTCGTAAGATTCACGCTGAACACAAGGGAAAAACCAAGAATTGTCTCGTTCGTTCGTTATTTAAGGTGTCTCTGAATTGGCTTCACAGAATGTTTTTAATCTTTGCCGAATGTTTTATTCTGGCATGCTGATTACATTTCAGAAATAAGAAGTGGGGGTCACCGAGTTCATTTTTGAGATATGAGCAGCTAAAGCCAAAATATGGGGTGTTTTTGCAAGGCTTTCCTGTTTTCACGGTAACGTTTTACGTCAAAAAAATTATCGAATCTTTTTCAGCAATAATTGATGTTTGATATGGTACCATAATATTACTGTTAAGTGATAAAGTGTTGTAATGTCAATCCTTCTTATAGGAACGTTTCTTTCAAGTGTTGAAACTGGTTTGAACCACCTTAAGTCACCCATGAAACTTTCAGGTTTTGTTTTCTCGTTGCTTTCGCTATTAAGTTGCAGACGAGCAAAACAATGGCGAGTCGTTCCCGTTTACGCCGTCTTCGTAGCGGCGGCAGGGAATTAGGGACCTCAAGCAGGGACGACGACGTCTGTGAGAACGTCATCTGAAAATATATCTTCGCGTTATTCTATTGATCTCGCGATTATCCCAAATCGTTCGGCATAAAAATTGTGTACACACTCTCTAGGGATAAAATTATTAGGAACGGTGTTGTGAGGTAGAATTGGTAGAAACGGTGAATGAATGACTATATAGTTAACCACTCCCCTAGGCGTTTTTAAGGGTCAATAAACAACACTTCTGCTTTTACAGCGCAAACGGCAGTCGTGCACTTTACAATCTTAAGAGCGGTGCCTAATAATTAATTCAAAGGCATTTTTGCGCCGTCTACTGAATATGCGGGAGAAGCAGATCTTAACAAGTGTTATTGAAATCCAAAAGAAAATTAGGTGTAACCATGCATTTATCAAAGATAAGTTATCAAGAATATTTGTTTAAAGCTTTACATTACAAAGATCTGTATGGCGTTCTTTTCCAGATTGAAGCTTAATTATCTCTGAAAAATGCCTGGTTAGCCCCAATTTTGTTTTTGGATTCCAAGAGCGTTTGCTAAGTTCTGCTTTCCTCGCATAGTTTAAATCGCGCAAAAATATATCTGCCTTAATAAGGACCACCCATAGTAATTCCGAGTGTCTCGAGATGTGCGGAACGTATGCGCGATAACAAGGCACCGTCCTTAACTGAATAACAAGTAGTTTTACACAGGTGTTCCCAGAACAGAATGAGAGACCAACACACAGGGAACAACGTCCCCTACTCTTCTCGAACAGAGTGTGGGTTCTTAACGTCCCAAGAAAGTCACATGAGACGGGGCCTACGCTTTATGTTCGTTAGCGCGTATGCGAGAGAACTAGAAAGTCTAACCATTTGCAGGTGTCATAACAAAGGCAGTGTTCTGTCCTAAGTTATTTATTACAGACCCTGAAAGGTGGTGCGGCCGGTGTTTTGATCTTCTACCTCCCGCAAAATAGTCCGATTTTCAATCAACTGACCCAGTCTGGGAGCAGTTTCAGAGTAAGAATAGAGCCAACCGGTCAGCGGTCGATGTGGTTGATTGAGCATAAACTATTGATAGTTTACCGTCAGCTGAAGGGCTTACGTACTGCACACAACTTTCATCACTACAAGTGCCAAGTTCGGGATCATAACTGATAGCAGTTTAACATGGAACGATCACGTTGAGGATTTAATTAAGAAAGCTCGTAGGAAGCTATATTTCCTAGTTCAGTTAATTAAAGCGTGCGGACATACCCGCAAGAGATCTAGTAGTGCTTGTGCACTAATGCACAAGCATTAGATCGCTGGAGTACGCATATTCCGCGTTTCATTATTCTTTGTCAAAGTATTTACAAGCAGATTCAGAAAGGGTCCAGAAACGAGCTCTATGTTACATATTTCCTGGTAAATCTTGTGCCGAGGCACTTGGTAGTGCAGGAATAACGGTTTCCGTTCTTGATCACCAGGATGCAATCACGAAACAGCTTTTTGAGTCTATATGTAAGAAAGAGAATAGCAAGCTTCATTGTCTGCTGCCGAATACATGCAGCCGGCCAACCAAACGATTTAAGAAGACGTAGAAAATTTGCAGTTCCATTTGCTAAAACTAAAAGATTCGCAGAGTCCTTTATTATCAAAAGCTTAACCCTGGCTTAAAATCATCTTAAAATTAAAATTATTTAATATTTTATATTT
>BLFO01003001.1:44762-49762 GCA_014634245.1 Montipora cactus | reverse complement strand
TGGGAACAAACAGTTTCAGAGTGAAAAGAGAGAATGAAAGATTCTCTGTTGTATGCTTACTTTGTCTTCAAAACCTCCAATTGGGTAATCTCACATCGTGGTTATGCAGAGGACGGCAAACATACTTGCTAAAATTCGTGCTGCACGTGTAGCACGATTATTTATGCTCTTTTAAACAATGATATTATTGTTTTGTGGCGTTGTCGTAGTCGTATCTGTGGTCGTTTCTTAAACTCTCAGTTGCTAATGCTTCCTGGTGACTGAGCATAGTTAATCGAGGGACTGGTTATGAAACCTTAGAACCTTCAAAAGCGAGAACAATGTTGTTGCAATCGATGTTGAATTAACCGTGACCCTGCACAATCTTTTGTTTTCGCTCCGCACGGGTTTGCAAATTAGTTGCGCATAATTTAATCGAAGGATTTGATTGGTTATTTTCTTGAAAAAAGGTGTGTTTTGTGCAGGGTCAAGGCGAAAAATACGGACAAAAACATGAAACAAAGGAACTTGTCGAGTTTCATAACCATCTCCATGCATTAACTATGGACTGAGAGAGTTAAATTAAGAAACGACGACGGCTGCAGCAACGATAACGCCACAAAACGATAATATCATATCGGTTAAGAGAGGAAAAATAATCATGCTGAAGGTGCGGTACGCATTTCTGCTCATGTTTTTGCTTTACTCTGAGCAAAGTTCATTTAGATGGAGTGGTTGTGAAACTCATAAAACTTCGAAAGCGAGAACAGTGACATCGCGCGCTTCATGTCAACTAGACCGTGACCATGCACAATCTTTTGGCCTCGTTTTGAATGAATTCATCGAAGCTTTTGATTGGCTGCATTTTGGACAAAAGGGTGTGGCTTACGCATGGTCAGGGCCAAAACAGCAAACAAAAACATAAAACAAAGAAACTTGTCGACTTCCTTAACCATCTCCATATATTTGAGGTCTACAGATTTAAGTTTTTGACGACAACGTGATCATACATATGTCAACCTTTCATTCTCCATTTTTACTCCGAAACCGCTCCTAGCCAATTTAGTTTTAGGATACTTCGATCACATTGTGCGACGTGAACAAGATGGAAGAATAATGGAAAAAGTCTGAGACTTACGATGGAGCAAATTATATTTTGATGTGACGTTTTTTTCGCCGCCAGTTGCTGTCGTGGATCTTAAAGTGGGGACCTTAAGATGTACGACAAAACATTTCAGGTCTTTGTTATTTAGGCACAGTACCGCATATATATACGCGTGCAGCAAGATTGTTTTTTTCTCTTCAGTTATCCAATGATATTAGGGAGTTTTAGCAACGACTTCGGCTACGGCAACAACAACACCACAAAGCAAGAATATCATTGGTTAAGGATTGAAAAATACTCGTGCTGCACGTGAAGCAAGCATTTCAATGCCGTAATCCACGAAAAAACAACGTGAAATCACCCAATTTCAGGTTTTGACGTCAACATGAGCATACAACAGAAAATCGTTCACTTTTTATGTTAATAGTTAACAGTTAAAAATGAATTACAATGTGTATTTAAAAGGTCTAGATAGCAGCAACGATATAGATAGTCGTATAAACATAACAACTTTCTTTAATTTTCCAGACATGTTTCGACGGTACATCCGTCATCTTCAGTGTTACATATTTTGAAATCGCCGTTGAATTTAAAGCGCGCGCGATCTTACAAACTTCGTTACATTGCGTTGTCAATATTGCGTATTAAATCAAAACAGAACAAAACAAAAATTTAAATGAGTGACGCTTAGTTCCTTACAGGGAGAGAGTCAGGTTAATGTGTTTCACCTGCTGGTTGAGATCGGGCTTCTCCCATTTTATATACATGGATTCCTTAAGCTTCACTTGGTACTTAGTGGCTGCAGAGTCCAGGATCTCGAAGCAATCCTGTGTGCAGGATGCCTTACAAGACTCTGAACTCTGCAGATGTTTAAAAACGTTCGAAGATCTGTCTGAAAGTAAGTGCTCGCGCACTCGTGTGGAGAAGTGTCGGCTGGTTTCACCAACATAACAAGCATTACAACTTGCACACGAAAATTTATAGACCACACGCGTGCGAAGCCCTACAGGGACAGCATCTTTCACATTAAAAAGACTCCTGACTTTGAAAGTAGTGAAGACTAACCTTATATCAATAGGTTTACATAACCGATTAGCAAGTTTGCGTATACACCTCTGTGCCGTGACTGAGAAGTGCCCAACGTAAGGGATTTTAAAGAAAAACTTAGGTGTTTCCTGGGGCTCGATTCCTGAATGAGACTGTGTTTTCCCTCCCTTGACTGCTGTCTGAATATATTTAGAAATATATTTGTTGATAAGGTTTTCAGGGAAGAGATTCCTCCGCAGAATGACTGACAATTTTTGAAGATCAGTATGGAACCCCATCCAAGTGTTGTTTATCTTAAAAGTTCTATCAATCAAGGTTTTGATCAACCCCAGTTTGTAGGTAAAGGGGCAAAAACTCAGATAACTGGTGAGCTAACCAGTGAAAGTTTTTTTCCGGTAAACGGTGGTTATACGAAGTTGTCACCAATCTTTCATCGGTTTCTCTCAACACTGATCAGTTGAATGTTCTAAAATATGGACTTACCCACTCGATATGCCCACCTTCGATCAACAAAACGGACATCTTCGCATGCTTTGAATTGATTAGTCAGAGGATGTTAAAGAATCTCAAGGAGAGCAAGGACACGGGTAAACTGGCTACCGAACTGTCACATTTGGCTCACACGTACGTGTCATCATATCGACCCACGGCCTCGGATTTGAAAAAGCACAGGATTCTGAAAGAACTAAGAAAGAACAAGAACATTGTAATATTGCGGCCAGATAAGGGTAATGGGGTAGTAATTTTAGATAGACAAGAATATGACAAGGGTTTATTTAAAATCATTAACGACACTACTAAATTCAGGGTCCTTACATCCGACCCTACCCTTACCCGGGAAGGGAAACTCCAGCGCTATCTTAGAGAACTTAGGAAAAAAGGTCACTTTGATCCTGAAGTTTATGAGGCCATTTATCCAAGTGGATCCCAGCCTGCTAGGATCTATGGTCTCCCTAAGATGCACAAACCACGAGCGCCAAATTCCACCCCACCATTTCGGCCCATAGTTTCCTCCATAGGCACCTACAACTACAGCTTGGCCAAATACTTAAGTAATCTACTCCAACCTCATATTCCATCCACATTCATTGCTTCAGATTCCTTCACTTTTGTGAAGGAAATCAATGAGCTGTCTTTGCATGGGATGTTCATGGTGTCCTTCGATGTTGAAAGCCTCTTCACCAACATCCCTCTAGATGATTGTATTAACCTTGCCGTCAAGTATATAACTGAGGGTAACCCAGGTTTGAAACTTAGTAAACAACATCTTAAAAGGTTGTTTGAGTTTGCTACCAAGGAAACTCACTTCCTGTTCAAGGGTAACTTCTATGACCAGGTGGATGGTGTAGCCATGGGGTCCCCCCTTGCCCCTGTTCTAGCCAATCTCTTTATGGGTCACCATGAGAATATATGGTTGGATCAATACGGGGATTCAGAGGTCTTATTCTATCGTCGCTACGTAGACGATACATTTTGCCTTTTCCGCTCTGAACGGGATGCAACCCTTTTCTTCAATTACATCAACAATCAACACCCCAATATACGCTTTACAATGGAACGGGAGGCTGACCATGTTCTACCTTTCCTAGATGTTCTAATCAATAACACTGACCCGCACCAAAGTATAACCACCGTTTACCGGAAAAAAACTTTCACAGGTTTGCTCACCAGTTATCTGAGTTTTTGCCCCTTTACCTACAAACTGGGGTTAATCAAAACCTTGATTGATAGAACTTTTAAGATAAACAACACTTGGATGGGGTTCCATACTGATCTTCAAAAATTGTCTGTCATTCTGCGGAGGAATCTCTTCCCTGAAAACCTTATCAACAAATATATTTCTAAATATATTCAGACAGCAGTCAAGGGAGGGAAAACACAGTCTCATTCAGGAATCGAGCCCCAGGAAACACCTAAGTTTTTCTTTAAAATCCCTTACGTTGGGCACTTCTCAGTCACGGCACAGAGGTGTATACGCAAACTTGCTAATCGGTTATGTAAACCTATTGATATAAGGTTAGTCTTCACTACTTTCAAAGTCAGGAGTCTTTTTAATGTGAAAGATGCTGTCCCTGTAGGGCTTCGCACGCGTGTGGTCTATAAATTTTCGTGTGCAAGTTGTAATGCTTGTTATGTTGGTGAAACCAGCCGACACTTCTCCACACGAGTGCGCGAGCACTTACTTTCAGACAGATCTTCGAACGTTTTTAAACATCTGCAGAGTTCAGAGTCTTGTAAGGCATCCTGCACACAGGATTGCTTCGAGATCCTGGACTCTGCAGCCACTAAGTACCAAGTGAAGCTTAAGGAATCCATGTATATAAAATGGGAGAAGCCCGATCTCAACCAGCAGGTGAAACACATTAACCTGACTCTCTCCCTGTAAGGAACTAAGCGTCACTCATTTAAATTTTTGTTTTGTTCTGTTTTGATTTAATACGCAATATTGACAACGCAATGTAACGAAGTTTGTAAGATCGCGCGCGCTTTAAATTCAACGGCGATTTCAAAATATGTAACACTGAAGATGACGGATGTACCGTCGAAACATGTCTGGAAAATTAAAGAAAGTTGTTATGTTTATACGACTATCTAATGTGTATTTACAATTTAAAGATTATATAAAATTTAAAAATTACATAGAAATGTAGATTCTAAATATTATTATTAAAAGAAATAATTGCACTAGGCAAAAAAGCTTCTTTTAAGCCGCTCCGTTCTACACTTATATAGGGTTCTGTGAGTATTATTCCTCATCGTACGTCCATGCGCGCTCACCCTCGTCATTGTCAGGTGCTTTGAGAGAGGGCCCTTCCCGTCAATTTTCTTTAAAGTTCTAACGCAAAGATCATTGCGGCGAACGTCCAAC
>BLFO01003001.1:6292-21292 GCA_014634245.1 Montipora cactus | reverse complement strand
ACCTTGCACAAAATGCAGTAAATGTTTTCTTCTTTCGGGCGATCTTAATTTGCAAACAGAAAGATCTTGGAGCTAAAAAGTGAAGGAACGCTTCCTGCAATGGGTGTGTATCGAAGCAGATGACAGCAACAAAGGAGACTTTTCAGCTGGAGTCGGATCGGAAAATAGAGCTAAGCTTTTTATGACGGTAAATTTCCCTCTCAATGGTCTTCACTTGTCTCGTAGTATTTGTCTTGTAATGGGCGATCTTAATTTGCAAACAGAAAGATCTTGGAGCTAAAAAGTGAAGGAACGCTTCCTGCAATGGGTGTGTATCGAAGCAGATGACAGCAACGAAGGAGACTTTTCAGCTGGAGTCGGATCGGAAAATAGAGCTAAGCTTTTTATGACGGTAAATTTGAATTCCCTCTCAATGGTCTTCACTTGTCTCGTAGTATTTGTCTTGTAATGGAAAGCGAGCTCCATTCCTATCTGTGGTCAAGAGCGATGGTCACGCGATCACGTGAACATAATAAGCACATGACCAAAGATCATTGTCTCTAAATGGCGGGATACCAGAGGGTCTCAGTCGGGGGAATATTCATAACAATTATCATATGACCCGTACGGCCCCACGCGCGCTTTCATTGCAAAACTATTGAGAAAATCCCCGCATGAGGGCCGTACGCGATGGCGCGAGCAGAGCCGAAAAAGCCGTCCGGCCCTGCTAGGATCGCGTACGGCCCTCATACAGGGACTTTCTCAATATCGTTATCCCTGCTACTATCCAGACCTTTTGGCAATATAATCCACGACGTAGCACAGAAGTATGAACAAATCGACATTGCTGATCTACGAAAACTAGAGAAGCTCTCGATCAAATCCCGCAAAGCTGAGTTGGATTTATATTTCCTTCGTAACTGTCAATCCTTCAACGTCTTCCCCAAATTTCTTTGCTTCAATCTACCCAACACAAGTCAACATGACATCAAAGCCATCTGCAAGCAACTCCTACAACACTTGGTTGGGTTTTCACGAGGACATCACGAAGCTTACCAAAATCTTTCTGAATAATTTTTTTCCAGTCCATCTAGTTTAAAAAAAATATTATTAACTTGGTGACCCCAATTTTTCATTGCACAAAAGTAACCAACAGGCCAAGATGAAAAAATTCTGTGTAGCGGATTCAGAGCTACCTCTAATTTTCAGTTATTTAAGGTGTCTCTGAATTGGCTTCACAGACTTTTTTAAAACTTTGCCGAATGTTTTATTCTGGCATGCTGATTACATTTCAGAAATAAGAAATGGGGGTCACCGAGTTAATTTTTGAGATATGAGCAGCTAAAGCCAAAATATAGGGTGTTTTTGCAAGGTTTTCCCGTTTTCACAGTAACGTTTTACGTCAAAAAAATTATCGAATCTTCTTCAGCAATAATTGGTGTTTGATATGGTATCATAATATTACTCAAGTGATAAAGTGTTGTAATGTCAATCCTTCTTATAGGAACGTTTCTTTCAAGTGTTGAAACTGGTTTGAACCACCTTAAGTCACCCATGAAACTTTCAGGTTTCGTTTTCTCGTTGCTGTCGCTGTTAAGTTTCAGACGAGCAAACAACTGCGGGTCGTTCCCGTTTACGCCGTCTTCGTAGCGGCGGCAGGGAATTAGGGACCTCAAGCAGGGACGACGACGTCTGTGAGAACGTCATCTGAAAATATATCTTCGCGTTATTCTATTGAGTTCGCGCGATTATCCCAAATCGTTCGGCATAAAAATTATGTACACACTCTCTAGGGATAAAATTATTAGCAACGGTGTTGTGAGGTAGAATTGGTAGAAACGGTGAATGAATGACTATATAGTAAACCACTGCCCTAGGCGTTTTTTTTAAACAATACTTCAGCTTTTACAGCGCAAATGGCAGTCGTGCACTTTACAATCTTAAGGGCGGTGCCCAATAATATAAAGGTATTTTTGCGCCGTCTACTGAATATGCGAGAGAAGCAGATCTTAACAAGTGTTATTGAAATCCAAAAGAAAATTAGGTGTAACCATGCATTTATCAAAGTTTATTTATGAAGAATATTTGTTTAAAGCTTTACATTACAAAGATATGTATGGCGTTCTTTTCCTGATTGAAGCTTAATTATCTCTGAAAAATGCCTGGTTAGCCCAAATTTTCTTTTTGGATTCCAAGAGCGCTTGCTAAGTTCTCCTTTCTCCGCATAGTTTAAACCACGCAAAAATATACCTGCCTTAATAAGCACCACCCATAGGAAATCTGAGTATCTCGAGATGCGCAGAATGTATTCGCAATGACAAGGCAACGTCCTTAACTGAATAAGAAGTAGTTTTGCACAGGTGTTCCCAGAACAGAACGAGACACCAACACACAGGGAACAACGTCCCCTACTCTTCTCGAACAGACTGTGGGTTCTTTAACGTCCCACAAAAGTCATGTGAGACGGGGCCTACGCTTTATGTTCCTTAGTGCGTATGCGAGAGGACTAGAAAGTCTAACCATTTGCAGATGTCATAACAAAGGCAGCGTTCTCTCCTAAGTTATTTATTACAGACCCTGAGTGTTTTGATCTTTCTACCTCACGCAGAATAGTCCCGGATCATAACTAATAACAGTTTAACATGGAACGATCACGTTGACGAGTTAGTTAGAAAAGCTCGTAGGAAGCTATATTTCCTGGTTCAGTTAATTAAAGGGTGCGGGCATACCCGCTAGAGATCTATAGCTAGTAGCACTCTACAGTTAATTAACTCTTCAGTTAATTAAAGCGTGCTGGCATACCCGCTAGAGATCTAGTAGCGTACTACTGCACATGCACTAGATCGTCGCTGGACTACACATTATTCTTTGTCAAAGTATTTACAAACAGACCCAGAAAGGGTCCAGAAACGAGCTCTATGTTACATATTTCCTGGTAAATCTTGCGCCGAGGCACTTGGTAGTGCAGGAATAACGGTTTCTGCTGCCGAATACATGTAAGCAACTATACCATTTAAGAAGACGTAGGAAATTCGCGGTTCCATTTGATAGAACTAAGAGATTCGCAGAGTCCTTTATCATCAAAAGCTTAACCCTAGCTTAAAATCATATAAAAATTAAAATTATTTAATATTTTATATTTAGAAACATTTAGGTATAATTAACCTAGGAATTTTTCAGTATTAACTCAATTTTAAATTTGACGGAATTATAGTTATTATTGTTCTGTAAAGGTTACCCAATTCAATTGAAATACCGAGTTGCCCTTGGGTCACGCGAAGTTGAAGTCACAAATCTTACTTCATTTTACTTGACACTTGAAACGGAAAGCCGACGTTTAACGTTTAACGTTTAACGTTTAACGGCACTGAAGCCGACGTTTGCCGTTTCACCTAAACGTGATGCTAAATCTCTCTAATGTCGGTCATTTTACGTCGTCGAGAGGACGATCGAGAACGGCAAAAAAACAAACGCCAAAATTTCAAACGCATGTGCACGGCGTGGATAGTCATATTTTCTTCTCTTTAAATGTGTTGTTCTCGTCAACGTCGATGATGATGGAACGTCGTCGTTATATGTGAATTCGCGATCTTGTAATCGCTGTGCGACTATTCTAAGCATTTTAATGTGACAAAGGTGTGGTAAACCCTCAAGAAAGAAACTAGTATGACCACCACTCAATTTAAGGGAAAAAATGAAATTCATTCTCAAGCGCTGACGTTCTCCCTAAAACTCCAAATTTGGTCATTTTATGTTATTTTTTTGCTGACGACGGCAAAGAAATGGACAAAATTGAAAAGCATGCACGTGTAGAGCGTGCAAAGCTATTGCTTTTGCTCACTGAATATGCAAATTTGTGACGTTCTCGTTTCCACCACCGTTGTCGTTAGGGACAGCTTAAAATTTACGACGGTGACGGTCGACAAAAACGACGTCACCTCAAAACATAACTGGGCTCTATCATAAGTCTCTCGCTATTATTAGGGAGCTTAAGATCTACGACGACGACGTCGACGAAAACGCCACAAAAAAATAATATCATTGGTTAACAGAGCATAAATATTCGTTCTGCACGTGCGGCACGGATTTTAGCTCATATTTTTGCAGTTGTCTGCGAGACGACGACGACTAATGACGAAATTTGAGGTTTTGACGACAACGTGAGCATGCACCAGAGAATCGTTCCTTCTCTATTTTCAGTATAAAACCGCTCGTACCAATTTATTTTTAGGATACTTCGCCCACATCGTGCGACGTGAAACGAGATGGAATAATCGCGAAAGACTTAAAATAGAGCAAAGTTTTACTTTGAGGTGACGTTTTCGTCGACGTCGCCGTCGTAGATCTTAAGCTCCCCAATCAGTGTCGTTCACGTCCTACAATATGGGCGAGGTATCCTAAAAATAAATTGGAACGAGCGCTTTCAGAGTAAAAAGAGAGAATGAAAGATTCTCTGTGCATGCTTACTTTGTCTTCAAAACCTCCAATTTGGTAATTTCACGTCGTGGTTATGCAGAGGACGGCAAACATACTTGCTGAAATTCGTGCTGCACGTGTAGCTCGATTATTTATGCTCTTTTAACCAATGATAATATTGTTTTGTGGCGTTGTCGTAGTCGTATCTGTGATCGTTTCTAAACTCACTGTTGCTAATGCTCTTTAGTGACTGAGGAAGTTAAATTAAGAAACGACGACGGCTGCAGCTACGACAATGCTACAAAACGATAATATCATATCGGTTAAGAGAGGAAAAAAAATCATGCTGAAGGTGCGGTACGCATTTCTGCTCATGTTTTTGCGTTACGCTGAGCAAAGTTCATATAGATGGATTAGTTGTGAAACTCATAAAACTTCAAAAGCGAGAACAGTGACGTAGCGCTTCATGTCAACTAGACCGTGACCATGTAAATCTTTTGGCCTCGTTTTGAATGAATTAATCGAAACTTTCGATTGGCTGCATTTTGAACAAAAGGGTGTGGTTTGCGCATGGTCAGGGCCAAAACAGCAAACAAAAACATAAAACAAAGAATCTTGTCCAGTTTCATAACCATCTCCATATATTTGATGTCTTTAAATTTGAGGCTTTTACGACAACTTGAACCTTTCGTTCTCCATTTTTACTTCGAAACCGCTCCTAGCCAATTTAGTTTTAGGATACTTCGCTCACATTGTGCGACGTGAACAAGATGGAAGAATAATGGCAAAAGCCTGAGACTTACGATGGAGCAAAATTATATATTGAGGTGAGGGACCTTAATATGTACGACAAAACAACTAGATGACTTGAGGTCTTTGCTATTTAGGCACAGTACCGCATATATATGTGTTACAATGCGTGCCGCACGTGCAGCAAGATTGTTTTTCCTCTTCAGTTATCAACGGCTATGGCAACGACAACGCCACAAAGCAAGAATATCATTGGTTAAGATTGATACTCACGTGCAGCACGCATTTCAATGCCGTAATTCACAAAATAACAACGTGAAATCACCCAATTTCAGGTTTTGACGACAACGTGAGCATACAACAGAAAATCGCTCACTTTTTATCTTCACTTTAGAACCGTTCCTATAAATCCAGTTACACGATAATTCGCCCCTTTTGTTGAAGGTGAACAAGATAGAATAATCGCGAAATACTTCACGTAGCGCTAAGTTATATTTTGAAGTAAAGTTGCCGTTGTCCTTAATTAATAAAACTCCCTATTATTGTTTTGTGGTATTGTCGTTGCCGTAGCCGGGCCGTTTCACTCCCAAAGAAACGATGACAAATGCGGCAACGGTAACGCCAGAAAGCAAGAATATGGTTGGTTGAGGGGGGTGGCACTTAATTACGGAAAGACAATGTTTGCTAAGGAAGCTTTTTAGTCAAAGAGCCCTACAAAAAGGTTGCATGGATGGTTCTATGAAGTATCTTTTTGCAATGGGCAATCTTACATCACTTCAATTAGAAGGCACATGCGCAATTAGTCCCAGTCCTCTGCGGTGCGTTTCAGTGAAAAACATGCAAAAACTCTCAGGAAACAAAAGGAAGAGGCGGTCCCATCATTTTTCGTAAACTGCAATCATGAAATTTCTATTTGGACAAAAAATGGAACTGATATTTTGAAAAGTGTATCAAAGGTGGGCCTTATGACGCCATATTTTTTGGAGAAATAGATATATTTTAAATCCTTGCTACAGATTTTGTTAGAATGTTCTCATACTGTTGTGTTAAAAATTTGCGAAAAACATAGTTAACTTGCTGAGTTTTTAGGCATTTTTTGTTTTGGTCACTTGATTTACCAAATATGGCTGAGAGTCGAATCAGACAAAGAAATGTTAAATAGAACACACTTGGCGAAAAAAAAGGAACTGAAGAGTTAAAGGGACTCGACAAATGATTATTTGAAGGGGTCCATAGCAACAGTTTGGTAGTTAAGAGCCACCCCCCCCCCCTTAAAAAGAAAAAGAAATAATCGTGCTGCACGTGTGGCACGTATTTTGAAAATCTCTTTATGGTCTTCTGCAAAACAACGAGTTGATAGAACCACATTTAAGGTTATGATGACTACGAGAGTATATAACATTGAATCGGCCATTTTTTAATATTTACTTGAAAACCGCTCGTACCAACCCAGTTATACGATAATACTTCACCCATATTGTAAAACGTGGACAAAATGGAATAATCGCTGAGTTTTTAAGATAGCGTCAAGTTGCATGTTGAAGTGAGTCAGATTTTTTGGTCCCCGTCTAGTCTTCACGGTTTCTTTAAAAAGCTCTCAGATACTGGATGCAGGCATGCAGAAATGAAACTGGTGCGACAGGCGTTTGAGTTTGTATTCTCACCTGCTCGTTGTTTGGCAAAGGACAGCAAAGAAACGAAGTAAAATGGAAAACCCGTTTGACTCCAACGTTTTCTCAAGGTGCCGTGCAACGCAAATTGAAGCTATTAATTAAGGTGGTTAAGCACCCAGGACACAGACAAGCAATTAAACCAATCAGAACGCGATGCAGGTATGTGAGGCCGGCGCTAAGGAGACGCGGCAAAACGCGTGTGAGATTCTGATTGTTCAGCAAGCTGGCAAGACATTTTCGTCTACCAATCACTGAGCGTAGCCGAACATAAACCCTGTCAAGGCGAAATGTCTCTCAAAAATTGAAAGAGGAACTTTAGTCTATATGGCTTATAAGCTTCCATCGCTATAGTCTGCGCGCAGGCTCTCTCTTCTCGGTCTTCTGCAGTCCCCATATTTCTCGTTCGCCCCGCCAAGACAGAGAAAAACGCCAAAACTGAGATGTATCTCGGTGTAAATAGTGGGTAATTATCATACTTGTTTCTTGAGCAAAAAGCAACTTACACTATCTGCTTTCTAGTGAAACTTAAGTTTCCATTGTTTCCACAGCATCTTCTAATAAATAATCCCAAGCGTACAATGCTCGGATCAGATAAACAAAACACAAAGAACGAGTGGAACACAATGCCCAGCAGAACGCAAACAAGATTTGTGACCTCAAAGACTTTCTTGCTCATTTCAAGCTTATTCTTGAACGTTTATTTTATTATTTTGTTCACAGAGTGGCCGGCACGACTTTTCCGGTGTGTAATGAGAATATCTGCTCTGTAACGGAAAATTTGGTTAGAAAACGGTAATTTTCGGTGGAAATTGTTTTCTTCTTACCAAGAAAGCTATCGAGCAAGCACTAAAACGAAAAATTTGACGCTAGAATGAAAAAAATTTCAACCAGAAGTTCATGTGATTCCTCCGACTGATAAGTTTGCCAGGATCTCCTTTTTGTCGCAAGAACCTTGATTGCGCTGACGTTTGTCGCACTAGAATGAAACGCCTAAGGCGTACACTACTTTCTTCGCTCATGTTAAGAGATTGTTAAAGAGCAAGGTATCGGAAAGTATTATTCGAGTCTTGTAGCGAACCGATCCAGAGAGCTTTTGTTTCCCCGCAATTAACGTGCAGGGGCTCACTTGTTGAAACTCGAGTTCCGAAGCTTTTCGTGCGTATTTCGGCTGCTATTAAATCAGTATGCCTTGAAAAGGAAGATATCTTAGGGCATAAAACTCTGGGTGCTTTTTTCCTGGTCTAAGGAACATGTAACGGATAAGCTTTTCCAAGTAAGCACGTGAGGGAGAGGTTCTTGAGAGGGAATTTTCGAAGCCACCATGTAAATGATTTCCATTTACCAAGGGATGCGATAAACAAAAAAGACAAGTGGTCTTCGCAGATATCTGGCCAATTTAAGCAACTGCCTCTTTTTGACACCTGAAAAATTCAGGTGGCTCCAATGGGATCCGAACCCATGACCCCCTACGATGCCGGTACAGTGCTCTGCCAACTGATGACTGAGGCCACTAAGTTGAAAGCCACATGAATTCTTTAGGTTTTTATAGAAATGCAATTGCTTAAATTGTACAGATAAGTGTGAGGATCACTTCTCTCTTTCGTCTTTAATCCGCACTTCAAATATGCGTTCATTTCAGATACGATAAAGATACTTGGAGACTAAGGGGTAGATAGAGGGGTAAGGGTGTCTACTATAAGAGACAATTACTTAAATTGTACAGATAAGTGTGAGGATTACTTCTCTCATTCGTCTTTAACCCGCACTTCAAATATGCATTCATTTCAGATAAGATAAAGATACTTGGAGACTAAGGGGTAGATAGTGGGGTAAGGGTGTCTACTATAAGGAGACAATTGCTTAAATTGTACATGTCCAGGTAAGTGTGAGGATCACTTCTCTCTTTCATGTTTAGCCCGCACTTCAAATATGCATTCATTTCAGATGCGATAAAGATACTTGGAGACTAAGGGGTAGATAGTGGGGTAAGTGTGTCTACTATAAGAGACAATTGCTTAAATTGTCCAGGTAAGTGTGAGGATTACTTCTCTCTGTCGTCTTTAACCCGCACTTCAAATATGCATTTATTTCAGATACGATAAAGATACTCGGAGACTAAGGGGTAAATAGTGGGGTGAGGGTGTCTACTATAAGAGACAATTGCTTAAATTGTCTAGATAAGTGTGAGGACCACTTCTTTCTTTCGTATTTAACCCGCACTTTAAATATGCATTCATTTCAGATACGATAAAGATACTTGGAGACTAAGGGGTACATAGTGGGGTAAGGGTGTCTACTATAAGAGACAATTGCATAAGTTGTCCAGATAAGTGTGAGGATTACTTTTCTCTTTCGTCTTTAACCAGCACTTAAAATATGCATTCATTTCAGATATAATAAAGATACTAGGAGACTAAGGGGTAGATGGTGGGGTAAGGGTGTCTACGATAAGAGACATGTACTCGGGTGCCCAGGGGTAGATAGTCGGGTAAGGACTCAGTCTTTGACACCCAGGAGTAATCAGCATGTAAATTCTTCTTATAATCTTAATAAAATGTCTGTCAAAGAGGTTATTGAGAAAGAAGAGAATTATTAGCTTAAGAGATGTGATTTAACACCAAATTCTCATGACTACTCTACAAAGAAAGCTATGGTACTAGTTAGGAGAATGAACGTTTCTATCTTAACAAAGTAAATAAGAGAACGCAAGAAAACGTTTTAAGAAATCCTCCTTGCCCTAACAACATGACCGTGGGGATGAAGGTTTTGTGTCCTTACGGAGAATGTCGGTATGAGCCTTGAACTCGGGTTGAAAGATGTTTCTATGGTAACCCCCAGGTAAGAGCATATCAGGACGTTCTTAATCTCGCTGCTCCGGATGAGTAGAATAAACCGATCAAACTCTCTTGTTAAATTGATTTAATTCGTAAACAAAGCACTAAATTTACACAAAGCAAAGTAATCGAGAAATTTCCTTGATAAGACCTTTGAAAAATTGCATAAAAAGGATACCAATGATTGTTTCGCCTTGAAAACGCAGGGACATATAGATATCGCTTATGCACAATAAAAACACCATTTAAGTTAACACCTTGATAAATTACTTTATAAGGATGTTGTCAGATTTGTTGAACCTGAATGTGAAAAGCTGCAGCAATCTTTGCACCTTCATGGACCTAACATCAATGTACATATTGATGCATCAATTAAAGCACTGAATAGGCCTTTATTAAGCTTTTAAGAGGGGCTTAGAGGACAAAGACAAAGGAAAGTGAATGATATGTAAATATTTTTCACATTTATTCCATAGTGTTTTTATTTTTTTTTCTCCTCACTGCCTCACTATCAAGCTGAATATTTGATATTTGGAAAATGGCTTATTGACACTAGCATCTGTCTTAAATAGTTGCCACTAAAATTCATTTGTTATTGACAAGTAAATACATTTATTTTACAAGAATCTTGTCAGATTACTGAACCTGATTGTGAAAAGCCGCAGCATTTGATATCATTACAATAACTTTTAAACAGCATTCATGTACACAGTCTTAGACTACGTTTACATTAGGGAAAAAGTTTCCATTCTAATCTCTCGGGGTTTATAATGCATTTACATGGTATTGTAGCATTCACATTTAAATAATATGAAAATACTTGGAAAAAAACGTTTTATTCTCAAAGGATCTCAATTGGGCTAAACAATGAGTTAGCCAATTTGGTCTATTTTATAAAAGAGACAAAAATGTGGTGCAAGGAAACTGGCACTCTTAGCATTTGACCGGCTTGAGTTCTTTGTGAAATTGAAGTAGATTCAAAAAGGAAAACTGACGGAAGTCATAAAAAGTCATCGGATTGCGCGCCTGCTGTCTATCATCTTTGCGGACATCTTGAGTACCACATCTTCCTTTCTATTTTATGTAAAATACCTTAAAGCTGTACTATGACCAAAAAATAGATCCTTCTTTTTCTTTGGATTTCAAAACTACGTTAACTTAACACTAAGTGACCCAAGTTTGAAGCTTTGATTTCAAGATTTTAACTGACATTTTCCTATTAAATGGTCTGCCATTACTAACTCTAAATTCTTGAGAGAGCTGGATCGAGAATAAAATGACGTCAAAGACTCAAGTCACAGTGCGTGTGTACGCGGCTGACTTGATATGCAGCAGGGGAGTTTCGTGCTTTCAGACTTTTAAACTCGTGTTTTGCATATATAATAAACTACATTTACGCGCTGAAACTTTTAACTAGTGAATAAATGACGTCACTTACCCCTAGATCCAACCCACTAATGTCAAATCGGTCAGTTTTCAACGTGAGTAATGGCGGACTGCAAAATCCAAACATTTGGCCAGTCAAGTGTTCAGCAAACACACTTACAAAATCCGAAGAAAAAAAGACTCGACTCTGATTTTTTATCAGAGTACACACTTTAACTGAAACATATCTCAAGGGATAAAATGGGTGTATTTCTATGTATGTAAGCCCTTAATTTCTCGTGACGCACTAAAGCAAGAAAGTGACTTTTAACCTTTCAGTGCATGATAACCAACAAATAAGGGGTGAGGATTCAACAACACCGTGAACTCTAAAAGACAATATGGACCTTAAGCATGGACCACGACAACGGCTACGAAAACGCCATAACTTTGCATATTTTGTGGCCCTGCACGTGCGTTTTACATTTTGATACATTTCTTTGCCGTTCTCGTCTTGACTACGACGTGAAATGTTCAAATTTGAGGTCATGTGGAGGAGAGCATCTAACGATGAATTTACAATAACGAGAAATAATAGGGAATTTAAGAAACGGTGACGGTTATGACTACGACATCACCACAAAACAGTAATAGTGTTGGTTAAAAGAGCATAAATCGTGCAGCGCGGATTTTAGCAAGTATCTTAGCGGTCCTCTGCATAACGACGACGACGTGAAATCACAAAATCTGAGGTTTTGACGTCAACTTAAGCATTCAAAAGAGAATTAATTCTCTATTTTCACCCTGAAACCTCTCGTACCAATTCATTTTCAAGATACTTCGCCCACATTGTAGGACGTGAACGAGACTGAAATAATCGCGAAAGACCTATGATAGAGCCATGTTATATTTCGAAGTGATGTTTTCGTCGACCGTCGTCGTCGTCGTAGATCTTAAATTCCATAATATCTTTAGACAACAACGTTCTCGTCGTCTTTGCTTAAGGTCCCTAAGGATCATGGGTCATGATCCTGTTGGCGTCGATGTAAACACTGAAACCTTTAAAAAGAAGATCACGCCCACCACAGAGGTTTGAAGCGAGGAGAACCAATAGACAAACACAAAGTAGTAAGGGAGGTGTTTACTGCGAGGGCCTGGGAAAGTGAAGTAGCACCCTCAGCACCAATGGAGTTGCAAGACAAATCCAAAGTAGTAAGGGAGGTGTTTACTGCGAGGGCATGGGAAAGTGAAGTAGCACCCTCATCACCAAGGGAGTTCTGAGACAAATCCAAAGTAGTAAGGGAGGTGTTTACTGCGAGGGCCTGGGAAAGTGAAGTAGCACCCTCAGCACCAATGGAGTTCAAAGACAAATCCAAAGACGTAAGGGAGGTGTTTACTGCGAGGGCCTGGGAAAGTGAAGTAGCACCCTCAGCACCAAGGGAGTTCAAAGACAAATCCAAAGACGTAAGGGAGGTGTTTAATGCGAGGACCTGGGAAAAGGCAGCAATTCTCGTACGTGATTTGAAGTATATTCGCATTTTCCTCAAATCAAGACTTTTGCCAAAGGCATAAGCTAATTTAGTATACAGGTTTTCGGAGCAAGTTTTACATTCCCCTATAACATCTAAAGCCAACTTCAGGTACAAGTTCGCGGCACCCTGAGATCTGCGGCCTCTCACACTTGCAAGTGAGGCAACACTATTTACAATCGACACTGCCGTTTCCTCGGATTGTGAGGATATGATTCCACTCATGAACATGAAAACTTGATTTAGTTCACAAAAATATCTTTCGTCAGTCAGAACTGACTCCTTATCAATTTCTCCATCCAGGATAGAAAACGCAAGATGTAGACCAGAAAAGAATTCTTGAAAACTCTTGTGAAAAAAACTGTAAGAGAAACAGGGAGTCCTCTTGCTACCGCCAGCCTGGATGGAGAGAAAGCCAAATTTAATGAACAGACTTTCCTTGAAATTCCCTTCGACGTCTTCAAAATGCAGATCTCCTTTACAGAGAGCTTCCAGCGCCATTTTCCCTAAGTTCATTAGTTCCTTCTTGTAAACTGAAAGAAGGTCTTTACCACTACTTGGTAAAAGGTACTTCGTTTCGTATCGTCTCAAAACGAAGGGAACAATTTCTAAGTATAGCTGTGTTCTGTTGTTGGGTAGAACGCCGCCAAAATCTTCGAAAAGTACACAGAGGAGAAGTGTATTTAAAGGGTGTTGTGTTAGTTCCTCTAAATTCCCTTTAATACGCGTATGCCATAGTACTTTTATCAGCTTCTCTGCCATTTGAACTGCGTGTCCAAAATACTTTCTTATAAAACACTTGGCATCACTGCTCGTAAATCCCACAATCTCCAACAGTGTGTCCGAGAAAGGCTTTACTTTATTACCTGCTTCGTGACGAGAAGTAAGAACAATGTGACAACCAGGGAGCAGCTTTCTTTGAAGAAGACTAAAGTACACAGCCAGTTTTTGAGGGTCTGCCTCGTCTAACCCATCGAGCACTAACAGGACTTTAGCAGGGTTTTCTCGCACGAAACGGAAAAACATTTCTTTCAACTCTGGGTCAATTTCTTCCGGCAGAATTTGATTATCAATAGCTTTCCAGATGCTAGAATTAATTTCACGACATCTGAGGAGCAGGAGCACCTCTACTCTTGGGAAAGACTTGTCCCATTCGCGGTGTTGTTTTGTTGCCCAATCATATGCCAGTTTTTGACAGTAGGTCGTCTTTCCCATGCCGGGTTCACCCTCAATCAGGACAGCCCGTGGATCTTGGCAATCGTCGTGTGATGTAAAAATACCTGTCATGTTGGTGATTTCTTTCGTCAGCGTTCCGCGTGGCTTTCGTTTTGCGACTATCCTAAGTCTGGTGAAAATGTTCTCTAGTTGGAAGCTGAACCCTTCACACCAAGGAACTGGCCAAACCACACCTTCACGCTTTTGGTAAATTTGTCTTATCCACTCTATGATATGACTTTGACGCGAAGAATTAGCTGCAAAACAAACAAACAAACACCGAGAAAACAGGGTCAATTTTAGAGGTTGATTGATTTAGAGTTATTCGCTTCTTCAAGTTTTGTTTCCGTTACTGAGAGGCTATTTCCAGTTTTATAGCGAAAATCGATCCTTTGCGCTTTGCCTCTGCTAGGCTATTATTCTTGGCTTACCAATTCCTTGCTAATCCGTCTTCACGTTAACAATATTCATTGTTCAAACGGATAAAGTAACTTAGCAAGACAACTTTCCTGAAGAAATGGCGAGAATTTACTGAGCCAAATATATTTGCTGACAAGCTGGCGAGTCACCGTTTTAGTGATGAATAAATGACACATGCTAAATTTGATCTTGTGAGTGAAGTTTAGAGGTTTCACTGGTTTGCAAGCCCTTGGCCGATAGCAGCTTTTAAAGTCATTTCTGGCACACAAACAAGCAGAGTCTCTAAATGAATCTGTTGTCCTATCCACATAAACAAACGTTTGTTTTCATGCAATTAAAAATTCCCACAAAATGGGTTGTGAAGGCTTGGATGAGTCTAAGGCTTGCGTATCACAGTGCTTAGTGCTAAGAACTGAACGAACACAAGTTGGCACAAAATTAATACAATATTATAGGCATAATAATATTTTCAAATTGAGATGGAGTTACGATTATAATAAAGTAATAAATCATTTGTGCTCAACACATTTTACAGCAATGTTTGGGACATACCGGATTTTACGACCACGGTATGATTTTGTGTTCGCATCTATTTCCAACATGGTCAAATTCCCTTTATCGTGTTTATTTAAGGTCATATGTACCTTCCGTTTGATGAAGAGCCAGGAAAGTAGATGGAAAGCTTTCGCTTGCAACTTGGAGCTGACTTTGTTCATTGGCAGAAACATCTGTCAAAATCACATAACCATAAATAACTTAAAGGTGCCAATCGCATACAGAGCGCACACGATACGGGCTCATTTGAATCGTTATCTCACT
>BLFO01002998.1:7500-12216 GCA_014634245.1 Montipora cactus | reverse complement strand
GTAAGAATTACCTGCCGGTAGCTTGGCCGTTTGTTATATTTTGGCGTAAGGTCTGTGGGGAAGCCATCTTCCGCTCCCATCGAAATTTTCTGTTTTTCGCCCTCCATATTGCTCTATTTTTCGATCCCAATCTGCTGCCACCATTGTAAGAATCTGTCTTCAACATAATCAAATATCAAAATATCGTCGAACGAGTGAGCTAACAGGAAATCTCGGTATAACGTGTGATCTCAATCCCAACGTCGTGTATCACACATACAATGTCCCCTTGGTGAACATTGCCTTGAAGTGGTGATATTGTCTATGGTCAGGCCGGGTTTTTCAAGGTTGGAGCAAAATCCCGTGAGTGGGTGGGAGGGTCGTAGGTCGTGTTTGTTTGAAGATTTAAAAAAAATTAGCTCCCCCAGTACTCGGTCCAAATTTGCAATTGCCCTAAGAGTTAGGGTTAGGGTAAGGTTTATTACCTCTTTCGAATATAATTACCTCTTTCCTGCATTGCGTTACCTGAACACTGCAAATCTCGCAGCCAATCAGAATTAGTAAAATTTTTCAAGTATATTATAAGTTATTCGACAATGGGGTTATTTCTGAATGCAAATCTACCGTAATGTTGTAACCATTGTTTGTTCCTTCTTGTAGATGAGCAATGATTCTGATGTACAAAACAGAGCTTCTAATTTCGAGTCTTTTTCTTCATCCGTGTGCATTGCCTTGCTGACGGCACTTGGCATCGAGGCTGTTGCTATAGTGACACTGAATGCCCTTGCAATCTTTGTTTTCCTGAAAGAGCGAAGACTTCGCAAGCGTAGTATGTATCTGACGATCAGCCTGGCCGTTGCTGATATGTTTAATGCATGGCCTGTGATCCAGTGGATTTTTTCTTCGGGAAAGGAATGCAACATTTGGACGATTAACTTAGTGTTTAATCCTAAGATCAAGGTGGCTTTGATTTTTTACTTTCAAGCCCTCTCATTAACAAATCTTACTGCTATTTCTTTGGAGCGAATGCACGCAACTTTTCGTCCATTTACGCATCGCCTCTTTAAAAAGAAGGTCTTTGGAGCAGCTGTTGTGTCTGTCTGGTTTACAGCTGGCCTGTTTACAGTCATCATTTTGTTATGGATGCGGTTCGGTGTCATTTCGAATAACGCGGGGTTAGGTGCATACTTCTTATTCCTATTATGTTGTCCTTTTATTATCCTTGTTTCTTACGCGTCCATCGCTATTAAATTTTACTGTGGAACTCATCCTCAACATCATGGTGCAATCAGTAGAGAAAGAAAACTTACCAAGACACTGTTCATTGTTACAGTTGTATCGTTATCACTATTGCTGCCTCCTCTAATTGCACTCTTTTCTGGTCATGTTTCTTCATGGAAGAGTTTTGAAGCAATTTCTCATCAAACAACTTGGCTTTTAAAGTATTCTATAAACTTTTTACTTTGTGCAAACTCTTTCGTTAATCCATTGCTATATTCCTTTAAAATGCCAGAGTTTAAAAGAGCTCTGCTTTTATTATTGTGTTGCAGATTTCGCTCGGAGCCAGTTCAGATTTTTCCTCTTAATGACTTGTGAATTGTGAGATTTTACTCGGTTAATCATAGTGAATGTGTGTTCATCAAGTGTACAGAAACTAAGAAGAAAAAGTTTCCTCCGACTACTCTTAGTTTTTGATCTAAGAAGACTTTATTTGAATTAATTCAAAGCAATACGTATGGAAATGCAAGTGAGTGAGTGAGTGAAGCTATTAGTCTCTCCCCTCGGGGCTTTTTAGGACTAATTTACAATGTTTTTCGGGGGACTTTAACCAGACTGCTTATTACACAGTTGACAATTTTATTTTAGGAAGTGAGAGATGCCCCCGTCAAGATAAGGTCAGACCACAACACCGGGGACTACGTTCCCTACTCTTATTGAATAGTGAGTGGTTCTTTAACGTTCAATACTATTTAATTTCCAACAAGGGACCTCCGGTTTACAGTCCTTATCCGAGAGGACTTGAAAGTCTAACCATTTGCAGATGTAATTACAAAAGTAGCACATTCTCGTCAGTTATTTTAAGACCCTGAGTGTTGGTCCGGCCGGAGACGAACTCACGACCTCCCGCATGACAGCCCGATGCTCAACCAACTGAGCCACCGGTGCGCGGTTAAGTCAAGATTGCTCAGTTCAAATATTTTTAAGTTTGTAGTGTATCATTTATTCTTACGTTTTAAGAGTGATGATCAAGTTTGATGTAAAATATTAGCTTTGTAAGGCCAAAGTGAAATTGGAGCCAAATAAAGTTGGTGTATGTATGTATTTATTATGTATTTATTGCTCCCGCAGGGTTTTTTTACCCAGAGGCCAAAGCCCGAGAAAGCAACCTAGAAGCCCCTGCGTAAAAGGGTAAGTTATCGCCCACGCAGGGTTTTGGCCTCTAAACCCAAGGAGGCAACCTAGAAACCACTTAATGTGTAAATTTGTAATAATTGTATAGGGAAAAGCAATCTCCATTTGCTCAACCGAGCGCGCAAGGTGGTATCGGTTTTGCTTAACGGGGCGCGCGCGCAAGGTAGCATCGGTGTTGTTCAACGAGTTCGCGAGGTGTTCTGGGTAACTTGAGTCACGAGGCAGAAAGTCACAAGAAGCATCGATATAGCGATCGAAGGTGAGTAATTTTCGAATACTTACAGCAATTCCTTTTAATTTGAAAATCAAAGATTGCAGTATCTGACAGAAAATCACATTGCGTGGGTCATAAATCGATTTTTTAGGCACAAATCATAAACAAGGGCGACAGACTCGGCCACAAACTGCTAGAAGCAACCTCAGTAAGCAAAAGCGTAGTCTCAGTATCAACATTTTCAAACAACCTTCGATCATTTTTACGAGAGTTATTCACAGATAATAATAATCAGCGATGACTATAATAAGTGAGTTTTTCCCTATTTTATGGTATTTCAAGGTAGCGTGGAAAGAACCACATGGATAAAAAAGATGACGTCGTACGACATGTTGCCTTGAGTTTATTCCTGAACAAAGGGGAAAAAAAAAACGTTTACGGTGATTTCCTAGTATGGCAATGCGCATCCTGTTCTGGGCATAACACAGCGTAGGCCGTGTTCGTATTCAGGAATGGCTAAGAGGCTTTACGGTCAAATTTCACGGCGCAGTTCTATTTTCTTTGTCTCACAAGTCTCAACGGATATTTCTAAACAAAACAATGCTTACATTTAACCATAAAGACTCATAGCCATGTGTGAATATTGATATATCGAACGTGGCCAAAAACATTTCAAAATGGCGACCTTTCATGCGGGAAAGCTCGCTAGAAAGAGGAATGGCCGTTTTCAGAGCACAGCAGTAAAGAGCAAAACAAGAAACATTTAGACTCTCGCAAAACAAAAGTTGAGTGATAGCCTTGATGATGCTAAAGTGTCATTTCAGTCCGACAGTGAAAGTGAAACCTCGCTATCGGGGAGACGTGTTGTCGAGGGGTCGAGCTTGGTTTGCTTTCTGTTTTCTCCTAAACGAAGTTCGTGACCTATCTTTTTTTGGCCTAATTTTATTCTCTTACTCATCCTCTTTGTGCTGTAAAAAAATTGTAAAAAAATACGTCAGAAGAAAAAGTTACAGGAAAAAATGTATTCGTAACCATCATTCGTGGACACAAAATTGACTCCTCGAAATCACGCACCCGAGGAATATTTGTAGTCAGTGCCTTTTCAAGACGTGTGCCTGTGCCATAAAACAAACATTAAACTATTCCTTTTGAACAATATAATTCACCTGTTTTGTTATTTCAAGAATTACTTCAAAGCTGTGCGTCCTGTCCATGTAAACGTAGCCTGAACCGATGGAACAAACTTGTCCTTGATAGATGAAGTCACTATGATTAATTGAGTAACTTGAGCAAGTTATATTTCCCAAATGAGCTTGGTGACCTATTTTTTTAATTGCGCATTTCGAGTCACTATAATGAAGGGAACAATCGAGAAAAGTTTAAAGAAAATCTTACGACAACGTCTGTTACTAAGGAATCACCTTAAACCACTTTGTAAAATATGCATCCACTTGAAATAACGCATCTGTAAAAAATAACAAACGGTTTAGTGTCCAAGAAAATAATTAATGCAGGAACTTCTTCCACCAAGTTTGAGCTATTACTGGTAGACTGTTTTGTCGTGTTCTTCTTTTATTGGTCGTCCAGGCGTCATGCAACCTTATCAGATTCAAAACTAAAAATGTTCTAAAGATATGCCAAAAACCAGCTCTAAACAAATTGAGGACGTTCGCGCGAAAATCTTCCCACATTGAAATTAATTTCATTTCTCGCCTGAAGTTAGGTCATAAATTGCTCACTCCAAAACTGAAAAATAAATTGGAGGGTCGCCGGCTTTGTTTCGGAGAAAAAGGCAAGGGAAAGATGTTCTTCATTTCGAGATGTAACCCCATCTGTCGAAAATCACAAAAATAGGATAGTAGCCAAAACGCCGGGGCCGGGGCCAGGGCTGGGGCCGGGGTCGGGGTCGGGGTGTCTTTTTTTCCAATTTTTTCTTTCAATTTTTTGTCGTTATTCTCCTGTATTGTTATTTTGAATGTTCGACACCTTTCCTTCACTTATGGTGTAAATTGGCAAAAAGAAAAAAATGGAAACATACTCAAGCTGTGAAATGGACATTTTTGTTGTTTGTTTTTCGAAATTAAGAGAATTTCCGACTGAAATTAAACTTT